>JAPYZP010004390.1:0-14073 GCA_030522985.1 Torymus sinensis
TCCTCTGAACAAATAGAATGTTTTTAATATGAGAAATGGGAATGCAATGTCGTATGATACTTTCTTTGAAGATACTCAAAGAAAGCGGAACAAATACATGTATAGCTATATACAGACTCTTATAAATAATACCCAACTCTATTACTTCGAAAGAATTTCCGAATGAAATATATCGCGTCACAACGATCCAATAACAAAATAGCGGATAAGTTTAACACAAACTATGCGTAAAATTTCAGATTACACAAACTCTTGTGCAAAACGGTGGCTTTTTACCAAAATTTTTGTGTAAAGTCGCGATTTTACCACACAATTGTTGTGTAAACGACGGCTTTATACAAATTTTTGTGTAAAATATAGGGATATTCATATTTTACATAAACTTTGTGTAAAATAGGGATGAAATTTTTAAGAGGGTATAATTTGATATAACTCGCGACACATCAACCCTCTCGCTAATCCTTTTATATCGAGATCCGTGTATAAAATAATTTCAATATTCAAAGCAACGGCAAAACCGCGCAGCAACCTGCAACCTCACCGCGCCTTTTCCACATACCGCCGCTCAAAAAGCCCTGGCGCTAATTCACGCCACAACCTCTGCGCACACACAGATATCGCACCTATACTACTCTTTTCTCTGGAAAACCATTCCGGCTTTCTTGAAACGTCATCGGGTGAGTGGCGACTTTTAAAACTTCCCCCTTGCCCTGCACACATGCGACCACACACACACACACACACACACACACCTATAGCTTTCTACTCCTTCCTGCTCCCCTCTCCGTTCTTGCCCATTCTTATCTCCTCATTCCGCGAATGTGCGCGTCGAAAGCACCGACCGTGGGCGCGCTGGAAAATAACTAAATGCCAATCTTTCCGCACACGGCGGGAGAAAGTGGAATTCTCTCGGTTTCCTTTTTCGGCGGGTTTTCGCCGCAGCGCAGACGGAGAAAGGGAGGGAGAGATAGAGAGAAACATCAATCGAGTGAACGCACAACGACTGCGGTTTCGCGAGGGGCAAATCCCTCATGGTTTTGATGAGAAAGCAAGAGAGCGGTAGAGTGGGATTAAAGAGCGATTTATGGTAAACTATTTTTGCAACGAGGAAATAGAGTGCGGTGTATCCTAAGGATTATCTTCTGGAAGCGGGCCACTGCTGGGCATTGTGGTATAGTGTTCCAGAAAAGGTTTCAAATATTTTCGCGCGGTTGAATTTCGATGATTTATAGTTTATTGTTAAATAAAACTAGAATGGACAGCAACGTACCATAAATAGAAAAATAGTATATTACGATACGTGTGTACACCACTCTAACCTCAAAATCATAACTTTAATATGATTATTCGGCTCTCGTGGTATAAAATACGGTCCAAAACTGGTGCGTAAGAAGATTTTTAGCTCATGTGACTTTTCTCACTCGCTTCGCTCGTGCGAAAAACGTCACATGAGCTAAATAATCACCCTCCGCACCCTCCGTTTAGAAATGTACTATTTTACAACACTTTTAGCCAGTGAATGAACATTTATTTTTTATGTACGTATGTAAGTTCCGTAAGAGTAATTTTACAATCTGAATGTTAAAAACTGACCCTGATAATGATACACTTTATGCATTAAACGTAAATACTAAATATTACTTTATTGATTTTCCGACTCTGTATAACGTGCAAAACGTTCGAAAAACATTTGTTCACTGTGTTGCTCAGATAAGACTCGTGATCAAATAAAGAAGCTATTCGTTTGTTCACTAGAATCCGGAGTATGAAATGAAAGTTTGAAACAAAGTTGGAACAGGAAAATTATATTTAAATAATTAAGTTTTTTGGTAAAACTAATGTCGAATTCTCAACTTATAAGTATGAAACTTCATTTAAACGTAAAATTTTAGTAGAAAAACTTTCCATTTTCATAAAAATTTGAGTATAAAATATCTACAGTGCATCTGCCTTATCCTTATAGCGAATGGCGCATATCCAATTCTCATCACGATATCACAATTTCTATAATTTTTCCTTCTAAGATAATTCATTTCACAGCAGGAACAATATATAAAATGAACGGAAATTTTGCAATGATTTCAATAATATAAGTATATTTCAACAAAATGTTCATTCGCCGGTGAATGATTCTTGCATAAGTGTTAAAAAGTACTGTTATGATATACTAAGCTTTTTAACTTTTTTCTGCATAAGAAGTACCATATTATATCTGAAAATAAACTTTTCTTATTTGTTGAATGACTCTTTAATATTATTTAAATGAAACTTTGTTGGCAATCAATTATCTCATCATGATCGTATGCAAAGGAATTTGATTTAAGAGGAATTTGAAAGAGGATCATCCAAATACACATTCACGTGCATGTAATTATTAAATATCTAAGCAATTCCTTTGACGTGGAATTTCTACAATGCGAATTTTATGGGCTTAACAGTCTCATAAATTCTAAACAGAAGCATAATTCTTCATAATTTAAAGTTGAAAATATAATGTTCAGTTATAATTATCTCATATTTTTTTGTTTCCATTAATTATTAACGTAAAGTTAATTTCTTCCTCTGAACATATTATAACGGTATTTTCTACTCGAATAATTCGACACCGTACTCTCTCTCTCTCTCCCTCTCTCTCTCTTCATCTGTATCAAAAGGAAATAACCATAGCTCGCAATAACTTTTCCAACGGTGTGAATAAAGCTACATCAGGGGCAAAATACGCCCACGCACGACTGCGGCGCACTTTATGATTTCGCGTGTAGAGCCCTTTAAAATCGCGCGGGATACGCCGCCTGAAGTGAGCTCTAATGGCTTAATAAACGCGAGTGCAAAAAAGGAGGAAAAGCTGCCGCACACTTCGACGGTGTTCTTATACAAACGATCGCACTCGATTCATTGTGAGTGCTGAATAATGTAACTAACGGTCCGATGCGATGATCTTCGTAATTATACCTAGTTTTATTTCGTTTTATAAATAGTAAAACAACTTTAACTGTATATTCTGATATAGAAATAAGTAGAAATATATAATATATTGCTGTTAAACATGAAAGACATTGACAAAATTAATATTTTTTAAATGGGGTCATAGTAATATATAAATACTAATATTATTGTGTTCCAAAATCATTAAAATTATTTTATTAAATAATAGTCATAATTTTTTCTTAATTAAGATTGAATATAATATTAAAAGTTAGTAAACATTAATGTATGTAATATACATTTATTTATTCGTTTGTTTGCGTTTATTAGGTAGGCATTGAATGACTATACAGTTATTGATGATGACTTACTAACGTATCTTTGATAGAATACAAATTTTATAATTTTTTAAACGTATCTGCACATAATCTTTCTTACTCTCAATATCTTCACAATACTGGCCAACAAACTTTTCTTCAACTCCGACTACTCTCGAATCTTACAACTATTCCGGACCATGGAGAACCGTATACACCCTCTCAACACTCCTTACACAAATACACACACACACACACACACTCTCTATACTCTGGATCGCACTATTTCATACTACACGTAAAAGCCGTTTCGCACGCCCGCCGAGAAGGTGGGGTTGAATCTTTAAAATACTTCCTATTTGCGTGAAACATTCGCCGGGAAGTACGCGCCGCGGGAAATGCGGCGAACTAGATTAGAAAATCGCCCGCGGAGATAAGAGGCAGATGCCTGCGCGCGGCTCTCTTTCTGCCTCGCCGACGCGTGGATTTACGAGCGCACACAAGCAGGATGAACGTTCCAATTACGCGGAATTCACGTGGCCCGCTGAATTAATGCGTCTGCTGTCCCCGAGTTTTTTTTTTTTTTAAATCAGAACGGCGAAGAGACGCGTGATGGATATATGGGGGGAGACTGGCTTTATGGTCCTTCGTGTGCTTTAAGTAGCTGTGTTTTATATCTGTGTGGTGAGGGTTTTCTTAGTTTCCCGGTGGGTTTTATGGTTGCTGTTGTGGGTATTTGTAAGTACACGCAGGCATGGCGGTAATAATAAGTGTTATTGCCTTTTTCTTGTTAATGCTATTGGAATGGATTGTGTCTAAGTAATATAAAGAATGTGGTATATTGTATTAACACGAGAAATATCATAAAAGACAAGAAAATATATGTTTTACCTAATATATAATTCCTAGCTACATTCAACGCGCTTCGCGCGTATTATATATATATTTTTTCATTTTATTTATTTATTTATTTTTTATTGATTTGAGGTTATGAACATGATCGAGTTAGTTTCAATTTAAAAGTTACTTTCAATCAGTTTAAATCTAACGATACTAACATAAATTTTATGAATAAAATAATGAAATATTTCTTATACTATTTCAATTATTCAGTTTTAAATACTTAAACTCAAGATTTCAATCTTGAAAATTTAAACATATTAGATTTTGGCGCTTATGCTATATAGACCAATCAAATGAGTCTACAACAATCAATCAAAACAATCTTATTGTGATGACAGATTTCATCCATCACTTTTTAAAGAGAGGAATACAATAGTATAGTCAATTCCTCTTATTAGTTTCATGACCAAAATGTTTTATGTAAATGTTTTATGGAAAGAAATTCAACATTTGTTTCTATTTTTTTAGAATTATAAGTTTAGGGAAAGATAAATAATAGAGGGAAAGAGGCGGAGATTGAGGCAGTTTTTCAAATTATAGCTTTTGGAAGTTTTGCTTTTTTGATGCCAGTAATCTTATTCGTACAAGATATTCTAATGAGATGGGCCTTAAGTAAACTTAAACTGTAAAAAGTTTCGGCATCAAATTTAACGTACACGTAATAGAAGCAACTTTCGAGCAGGCATTAAAATCTGTTCTTGCTTTAGCTAAAGTTTATTGTAACAAAAAAAAACTGTAATTTAATACAAAGGGTATAGCCGGGTTTAATGGTAAAAATTGTCCCGGAAGGGATTTCCTTTTGGACTGGATTTGTCAAAAGACCATATTAAAATATTTCGCTAGCCAAAATTTCAGACCCCTAAGTGCCCCCATTAATTTCCTTACCTAAAAAACGTGTATTTTTTCGACTTTATTTTATTTTCAGCGTATTTTCTTTTTCATTCGCATCATTTTCTGATGTTAAACTATTCACTCTTTTGTGTGTAAAATTAATCAATAATAAAACTCTCAAACTTTCCAAAAAACTTCCTTAACTCATAACAAGGATTTTTCTCGCTCAAAGATTTTATAAATTGAAAATTTATAACACAACTTTGTCAGTTCGATGAAAAGTCTTTGTTTTCATAAAAAGTATTTTGGAAAATTTAGCATATGTCCCTGTAGTATTTCGAAAATATTATTGATGCTTTAACACTTGTAGAATATGTTGAGTAATGTTGCATTCAAATTTCAAGTTAAACTATTAACATTAAAACGTATTGAAATTTTATTCAAGTTAAAAATGTCATTTTTCGTAAATAACATTAAAAATTAAAAAGCATTTGCTTTCATTTGAATCCAGAAAAGATGCGTAATGATATTCTCTACCAAATGCATCAATTCCAATTGAAATTTGAGAAATTTCCCAAAATGGCTTGTTGGACAATACTTTTAACGCTGTTCGAGCGCTCAGCGAGTTGTATGTAACTCGTTGAGCAAATTAATTGGTTATTACCATAGAAGTATTTCAGTAAGCTGTGATCGTTATGCTTTTACTTTCTCCAAGCTCTGAACTATCGCCGAGGTGGATCGAGCTTTTTGTTTTCAACGTACTATCTTGCAAAAAACTAATTGGGTAAATTCTCATTAGTTTTCTATCACACGGTCCGTTAGTACTCGTGATTTTTCCTGAGCGCACGTAACTGCGTATTTATTTTTATGCTGTTATTTTTATTTAACTTGGCTTGGCGAAAATTGAGATAAGATATTAACGATGTTATTAAAGGAACAAATTGAAATAACGTAATAATTATTGACGTTGAACTCATTAAATATAAGTTTTAAGCTTTAATGATTTAAATTTTGTACACAATTGATATACGTTAATCTTTCAAGCACTTTTTAAGATTAAAATAACAATGAGTAGAGTATACACACATGTCATTTAAATCAGCTACCGTAAATTAAATCTATCCTTTCATCATGGCAAAGGATAGAAAAGCTATTTATCTATTTGAACCTCGTATAATTATATACTCATTTCTGAGCTCGCCGAGTTCGGGAAAATCCGTGACCGCGATGAAAAATATCTGGTGAAAATTGATAAAAGAAATTCTTAATGCCATATAAATCTGTTCTTGGGGACCAAAATTTAGGCTTATTTTTAGAGTGTGCACAACCTCAGTTTCTATACTTCTTATCACATCCTCAAACCACGCGTCCTTTATAAGTTTCGTCAACATCGGAACGTCTGTTGGAACATGCGTTGTTAGCAGGCTCACAAAATACGAACTTCAGGTGGATTGTTGGGTGCGGTTCGGTGGCAGCTAAGATAGAAGCCAGAAGGCATACGCAGAGAATTTCATGGCGCCAATATTTGGCCAATATTTAACGATTTAGTTTTCAGTTGTACAGGTCATTTTTGCTTGTTTAGTACCATTACATTCTACTGCAGTTGGAAGCGTTGCTGTTGGTCGTGGGTAAAACGTCTGTAAAAGTAAATAATGTAATTAGTGGGAGGAATTATTCCTGACTGTGCTCCTGGACACGAGGTTAATACTTGAAGGACGCATGATCATTCGTTTCACTTTCAGATTACAGCATAACATTATAACATCCAATTGATCCTTTGTTATAAATATAACTAAATAGCTCAGTCGGTGGCGAGCAAGTCTAGTAATTTGAAAATTCGATCTTCGAATCCACTCAAAGAATTTTTTTTTAATTTTACAGTTAGAGTACATGCCTAATAGAATTGTTTTGTCAAATACATGGGCCATACATCATCCCACATATGGGACAACGGAACGGAGAGCTATATGGAGATATATTGGCCATGTATAAGAAATAGTGATATATTCTACATATTGCCCACTTTCCGGGCAAGATATTGGCCAGTCTTCATGTTTTTGCGCGGGGTAAATAGGCAAAAGTAAATGTTTTCTAAATATTCCACTATGAAAAAACCGTAAAAGTTAAGTATAAAGTGACGAGAGCAAGGAAATGTGCTAAGTTGACTTATTTTCTTGCCGACATTGCCGAAATTTTTTACAGTATTTGTTCTCTAAAAACTATACTATTTCGTCACTAGGCCGTAAAATGCGAGTTCACGGACCGAATAGTGATCACATTTTACGGCCTAGTGATGAAAAATACTATTTCGATATACTATTCCATTAAAATCATAATTTTTTTCTTAAAATTGTATTATGTTGCTTTTATTTTTTAAATTCAAATTTTTGTTGCCTTTTTTTATAACTAAAGATAAGAAAAGAAGAATAAATGTACATTTTCGAAATATCTTCGCATTTTGCAGATTGCACTATTTTTGGTAAGCACTAAAATAAAGACCGTTATTATGGGTTTTATATTGATTATTGGAAACAAAATTATAAAAAATAAGGAAATTATTGTACGGTATGTTACTTCTTTATAAACTTTTCCACCGTCTAAGTGGATCGGAAAGTTTGATATTGTTTATGAATGAAAAGTACTAAATATAACTCTTTCCATACTGGCTTTCAATCTATACCTTTTTCAAGTGATGTGCACCCTCTGAAAAGTCCTTAAAAGAGCACGAGAAAACAGAAGATTTTTCGTTGCGTAAGTTTCAACGTCACCTGGTGATCCAATATGTTTTAGGTATTTATGTCACATTCCGTAGACTTAAACTTCGGTAAAATATTTAAATCTTCTACCACCTACTTTTTTAACAGCAAAAAAAAACACCTAAATAATTTTTGAAGTTCCATACAAAGATGTGCCATGGTCACCGATTCATGTAAGTAACCACAATAGCTGTAACATGCGAGTTAGCATATTTGAATGATCGCGGACGCCAAGCTCTCGATAAATATTACGAGTAACTCGTACGCTATCGGTAACTATATACGCATTGCGACAAGAGCTTCGCAGGTAAGCCCAAATAAATTGTTGGAGATCTTCCGGCGCTCGCTATCTCTGCTTGTGACCGTCGTATGTGCCTGATCTCTTTGGATCTGACATTCCGATCTCCTTCCTCGGGAAGAAACGATCACCAATGAAGGTTAGGGCAATGGTGGATGCCTCGCGCGGGATGCCCCCGACCACGTAATGCGTTTACGGGGAGCCAGAGCACATTCTCGCCGTCGCCGAATACGAAAGGTAATTTCTTACCGATAATCCTCTCGATAAATTAGTCTATTCTATTCAATAGCGAATTCCTGTCATTCTCGCCACATTTCGATCGCTATATTAAAGATAAAGTTATAGCCTTAATTATTTGTATTTTTAAGACTCGCAACAAAACATTCCATATTTTATATACTATATTGTATATACAATAGATTTATAATTTTATTTAGTTCCTCTCAAATAACTTCCAATATTCACTATATAATATATACTCATAAATGTTACAAACTATCGCTGCTTAACTTCAGTATCGACCGACGCGCAGTTACGCTACCTCATCAAAGTGCTGATCTGCACGGTAAATCAGGGCGTAGTGCTTCTAGTGTTGCCGATACAACACTGTAAAATCAAGCAACAACACATATGATTTTAAATGTACATATTGTGAATCTAAAAATGTGATTTTGTGCTTTTTGTGCGTAGATTTCTATGGCCTCGCACAGAAGCTTTCTGGTTATTGAAGATCTAGCGTGCACGAGTTAGCAAATAGCTAACTTGGGGCCGTTTTGGATAAAGAGACAATTTAATCACGCTAAAATTCTCTTTAGCTTTCGCGTAAAGAATGTAACAGGTAGACAGTGCGATTTTTTTTTATTTGTTTCTCTACCTCATGTGTTTTGTTGCCTAGTTATATTTCAATTTATTTATTCGTTGCTATGGAAAAAGTTAAAGCTAGAAAAAGGTGCACGAATAGTTTGGTTTCTCTGCGACTCGTGTCCTGTAAACATCTCCCGTATTTAATAAATCAATTAAAGTTTAAATACTTTCCTTTGTGTTATTTCTCATCTCTATCTTTAACATGTAGTATATATGGGTAAATCTACGAAATGGTGCGATTTTGTGTAACTGTTTTTTTTAGTAATGTATTGCTGCTATTAGCGGAGCGTGCGAAATACATGAACAAGACAGGATGTAACATCTTAAATTTTCACGTCGAAAACCAGTCCTGTAATCCATATTACTGTGCAACGCATGCTGAAGTTTGGGGATGCAGAAAACTGTCAATAATCACGTTTTAAAAAGGTAAAACGAGTGGTTTTCTAGCTTATATGGCTCGCACGCTCGGATAATAGCAGCAATAAATTACTAAAAAAACACACACAAAATCGCACCATTTCGTAGATTTACCCATATATATCAACCCTGGTGTTTTCCTCACTCGCTCGCGGGGCGTTGCATCCCGTGACGTCATCGCACTTATACGAAACCCACCGGAGTAAAGTTGTAAAGCAGGCGCGTCAGTCATAATCCATCCGAATTACATCATCATTTACGCGCGCAGCTCGCTTACGAGACGAGATTCAAAAACTGTGCGCGCATTTGCTCTTCGTCTATCGAATAGTATATATACATTGTATATACCCTCACGTTAGTTACGTACGTGGACGTCATCGGACGAATTCGAATCTGTTGAGCGACGACGTGTTGTACATACATATATAGGTATTGCTGAATGTATATATGTGTGTGTGTGTGTGTGTGTGTGTGTGTGTGTGTGTGTGTGTGTGCGTGTGCGTGTGCGTGTGCGTGTGTGTGTGGGTGCACAATCAAATCGGTCGCAGTTTTCGTGAATGGGGAGTTGCTAGCCTGCGTGACGCATGCGGCTATATTCTATTACTTCTTTTTGTACGAGACAACGGCGCGTTATTCAGTATAGGCAATGCCCGCTGCGCACTTCACTTCGTCTTTGTTAGGAATTGGCAATTCCTGTTTGCGTCTGATATCGCGAAAAAATATTGTGATGGTTTGGAAGATTTTTGGACAATTATGTATATAGCTAGCAATTAATAGTAGAAAGAAGTAGTGAGAAGTTATTGTACAAAATAGTGGCGGTGTTGTAAAATAGTATCTCATAGAAAGTTTAATGAAAATGAAAACTGATTTTTGCTACTCTGGTCCAAAAAAGCAACAGAGGATTTTCTCAAATTTTCTATCAATGAAAGTAATAGAATCGTATTCATTTTAAGTCTCCCTCGTTGAATTGTTCGTCGGTGATCTACTTTTGATAGTCATGATAATTTTGCTATTGATACAATTTGTTACAATTTTTTTCCTAGAGATTTTTTCAATTCGTCTCTCTGTATTTAGCAGACTAGAACTCTTATCAATAAAACACGTACGCCACGTATGTTTTATGAAATTCGGCTTTATATATTTTTGCAGAAGTGCAAAGTTTATTATGTATGCAGCTCCTTTATTCAAAATTGCAATATTGAAGTTAAACTGTATAGCATCAATTGCTACCCCTATATACACACGCGCACACACACATACACATAGTCTCGCTCTTTCTCTCTCTCTCTCTCTCTCTCTCTCGCGCTCTTTCTCTCTCTCTCTCTCTCGCTCTTTCTCTCTCTCTCTCTTAAATTTGTAGCTTCATTATTTTTAATATTTAATACATTCATGTTTTATTTTCTACAAATCCAGGATCTTTGGAGCATCTATTTATATCAAAGCTACCCTTAGTATGTATATTGTTGAAAGATTCCATTATAGTATTTTCAATAAGATTATTTGAGTTCAAAATTAGAATTCCGACGATTCCAGGGATTTACTTTCACCGAAATAGCAATAAAATTACAATCTTTCGTAAGACTTTTAGATGGAAAAATTATATAATTCGTTATTTGACCGTACCTTTGTATGTTCCTCATCCAATACGTAAACACACCTTCTCGGAAACAAGACGCAGCGATCCTGGAAAAACGCCCACTTGTCTGGGTCGTAAAAAATGCGCAAATTCAGGCAAGTTGTTGTCCGCTCAAGCCAAGCGCTATCCCCGTGCGTATGTACTTACGCTGCAGAGCCAATTATCACTGTCCGCCCCCGCCCCGCCGAAAATTTCACGGTAGTGGAACTGGAGCTCGTCGCCATAGTGCAGGCTGTGGTAGCGAATTATATATAGTGCACGGGGCCACGGAGCTGACCGGCGAGAAACTCGAGCAGCTCTTTGTGCGGTGGCTATGTACGCCCCGTTCCTTGTCTAACCGTCCGCTCGGAAATTAGGAAGCTCTTCAAGGGGGAGCTGGGAAGGAAGGAAGAGAGAGTTAGCTCAAAAGTGTTTGTACGGGAAGAGAGAGCGAGAGAGACAGAGAGAGAGAGTGCGTGATTGTGCAGATTAAAAGGGGAAACGGGCAGTGGAAGTTGGAAGTGGAGTTGAGGAACATGTTGGATGGTCCGGTGTGAAGTGTCTGGGTTTTATTGGCTAGAAAGCGTTAATTTACTTTATGATCATTTTTGCTTTCTCAAAGAGAAAGCTTTATAACGGTGAAAATTTTCGAATCAAAGATATCGATGAATTTCGGTATTTTTAAGGTTCCTGAATCAGAATATATATGTATGTGTGTAATCAAATTTTTTCGGCACCATCACTCTTGAATGCATGCAAGTAATGAGCTAAAATTTTACATCTGAGGTATATGTCTGAAATTAGAACTGATTAAATTTTGCGGTCAATGGGATCATTATAATGCCATATTATTTGGATAAAGTAACAATTTTGCATAAATGTTTTTTTCCCAAAAATAATTATTTTCTTTAATTTCTGCTAAAAATATTTATTTATATAGTTGAATGGGCAATATTGCCCTTTAGATGATAGATCATACAAAAATACTAAATGTGCAAAATTTAGACCGATATTCTTGAAGTATGCTTAATTCCTTCTCTACTTATGTCTTTTAAGACTATTGTGAAGTTGTTTTTAAGTTTAGAATATTGTTTTGAAGATTGTATCAACCTTAAACAAAATAATGATATTTTAATTAATTAAAAAACTTTCTTTATCAATTTATATTGAACATATTTATATAGAATATAAATACATGTCATTAAAGTATGTTTGATAATCTTTTAACGCTTTTATAGCTTTTTTAGTTGAAAATGCATAATTAAAAGGATGCTGCACATTTAAACTGTGATATCTGTATTGGAGATATATAAAATGTAGAGAGATACTTATGAATAACACCTTATTGCATGTGACTGTGTCTCCTTAGAGTACTTGAATTTTGCTTTTTTTAAAAAATTTGGATTTCAAGAAGTAGAAACTTTATTAAAATTGATCATATTCTTCGTACGAATGAATATGGTAATCTATACTCAGAAAAAAAATTCTTTTGCATCAAAGAGATCTACCTATAGCAGGAGGATTTTCTGCTAAAAATGGCTAAGATTTGAGACGGTAAGGTTATACAGGAAAAAATCACCAAACTAAGCTAACAGTCAACAGGTGAAGCTGAAACAAGCTTTTATAGCACCTATCATTGCAAAGCAGCATATAATTATAAAAAATCGGTTCGAAATATTGAGGTTTATTGTGCAAAAATGGAAAATCAATATTTGTTTATACAAATTATGAATAATCAGAATTTGCTTTTTCAAAAAAAAAGAAATAATAAAAATCAATAGATTTATTTAAATCACATCTATATTGTCTACTTCTTTAAGATACTCTTTAAGATTCTCTTTGAGGAAACATTCTGCTAATTCGGTTAGCAGCGGTTTTTAACTATATATAAATTTCTATATAGTTTATACATTGTGCAACGATTGCGTAAAGGCTGTCATTCGCGACGGGTGAAGTATGACAAAAAGAATATCGCGGAGTGTTGAACTCGGACTATAGAAATAGCAGCTGTGAAAATCACTTACGTTATGTATTGCTATGACTATATTTATCCATGCAACGTGCGCAGAAGCCAACATTCCAATCTGTTCGCTAAAATTAAACAACTAAAAATTTTTATTTCATTTTAAATTTATTCATAATAATCTTTAATTCGAGTACTTTTTTTTATTAGAGCAAAGGTTCGAAAAAGGTTCGGTTATATTTCTATGAAGCTTGCGAACTAATAAATGTTCTTGAGCATCTAAATCTTTTCAGTTTATTAAACCAATGCATTGAATAGCAGATTTAAATGATTTCAATACACTTTTTTACCATTTAAACTATTATATTAAAGTTTAATAAAAGAATGGAAGAAATTTCCCAACTATTCGTGTGATCTCGGGTCCTCTAAAGAATTACATGCTTACCGATATTCTCGTATATCCCGTTATTTATTATCAATTTCCGATATTTACGAGTTATTTTTTTCATTCTACGTTCTTTAGGTCATAGTTAGCAGCAGATGACTATAATAATTAAAAAAAACTCAAACGTAAATTAAAAAAAAAAAATCGATGTAGGAATCTGTAATTAGATCCACCATACCCTTAAACATATATCGCTAACTCATGCTAAAATGTCCATAAATTTCGAAGATATTTGAGGTTAAATTTGTTTGTTGAAATTTGTCAAATAGCATTTTCTTGAAAATGATTTGAGAAATAAAATTGAAATTTATAGGCTATCTAGCTCACAATGTGAAGAATATATGTACAAAATTTCATTAAGATTGATGGATTATTTTTGGAGATATTCGTAAGAAAAATTTTTGAAACTGGTGCGTAAGAAGCTTTTACCTCATGTGACTTTTCACTCGCGTCGCTCGAGCGAAAAACGTCACATGAGCTAAATAATCACCTTCCGCACCCGTGTCGAAATGTACTATTTCGATACAAGTGCGCAAAGTGGGTCATTCTTGCACGGGTGTAGTTTGTCGCCCGAGCGAAGCGAGGGTCAATTTTTGTATTCAAAATGCCTCTTTATTTCACAAACGTTTCCCCATAAAGTCACCGCACGAAATTGTCAACAAATCATTTTACACAAAGTTAGAGCTATTAGTTGCTAAGTTTTTGTAATTTTTTCATAAACAAATTTCTCTAACTCTAT
>JAPYZP010004392.1:0-10296 GCA_030522985.1 Torymus sinensis
TCATACTATTAGGTTTACAAGTATAGTTTCTAATTTTTTCAACACCTAGTTGTAATTAAAAATATGTTCAGCATTTTTAGTTAACAAATAAATTTATATTAATCTCTTTATAACAATGTTTTTAAATAAAATATAAAAAAGTGTATGTCTTCGCTGTTTTTACTAAACCTACAGGTAACATTAATGATTGTTTAGATTTATCATAAATTACTTTTATTAAATAATTCAAGTTTATAAAAATACAGTACAATACAAATAAAGATAACGAAAGGCTAATAGCACAAAAACAGTTTTACACTAGTTAAATTGTGAATTAGAAAATATCGCTTAAGTCGTATATTTTAATATCTATCACATAAAAGTTTTCGTTAACGGTACGACAGTTAAAAATTTTTTTTGATTCACCTAAAAAAATATAAATTTTGATCAGTAATGATATTATATATATATATATATATATATTACAAATATAGTTTATTTTTGATGAAATAGGCTCTACCAGAGGTCTGTAAACCCATTTGATCCAAAGATATTGAGATTTTACATTTTGTATCCTGCTGCAACCTACAGTTTGAACCATGGTTTGAATCATTTGATATTTTTTAATGGGATACGGGCCAAGATCTTTGATTTTTATATCTTCTTTTACTGAAGCTATTCGCATACCATAATTTTTCCAATTAATATTTTTAAAGTAAAAAATTTGATTTAAAATTCCCCATTTGGAAGAAATTTGTCAAAAATTGTGAATTTTAAATCAAATTAAATCAAATTTTTGACTTTATAAATATTAATTGGAAAAATTAAGGTATGCGAATAGCTTCAGTCAATGAAGACATAAAAATCAAAAATTTTGGATACAAAATTAAAAATCTCAATATCTTTGGATCAAATGGGTTTACCGACCTATAGTAGGGCCTATTTCATCAAAAATAAACTATGTTTGTATAATGTATGTATAAAATATCATTAGTGATCAAAATTTATATTTTTTAGGTGAATCAAAAAAAAATGTTAACTGTACCCCCTTAAAGGTAGCACTGAAATGTTTCGAATAAAGGAATAAAGAAAATAGCATCGAAGTCTTTTTTGAAATAGAAAAGAAAATTATAGTTTGGCTAAAAACTATTTCTCTGATCATACTTAACTCGCAATAGCTAATAGATGTGGACATACGTAAGGGGAAGTTTTATGACCAGTTTCGTTAATTTATGTTATCATTTATAAGTGATAACTCATTTTGAAATAAATAACAACTGAAACATTTCAATTCTTTCAATTATGATTTGGAAAAATTGCTTACCTAAGTCAAATAATATTGTATTTTTTATTGATAAATAAGAAATAAAATTGAATTTCATTTTACAAAAATAAATTGTGAGAAAATCCAATTCATAATAAATTTAGTCGAGAAATTCATTAATCGAGAGAGACTATAATGTCATGAAATCATTCTTACGTATATGTATCTCTTTTAACCAAGTAACAGTATTCGCGAGTCGAGTATGCGCTAGTATATCGTTAATACTGACAGTAAAGAGATTATTCATACGACGTCGCTGAAAAATGAAGCTCGCTGCTGCCTGAGCAACTTTATCCGCCGGAAAGAGTCGATGAGCACGCGCTTGTAATTTCGTGTATGACTGCATCTGCACGAATTACATGAACGAAAATAAAAAGGTGCAAAATGTGCGTTTCCTTTCAAATTAAAATCTAGTATGTTTTGCTTATGTTATCGTAAATTAAAACGGATCTGGTTTTTATAAAAAAAAAAAATTATATTAAAATGTCATATCTTACACTTATAAAATTTCTGCTTATATTTTTTTGCTGTATTGTACACATATGTAGACACTAAAATTTAGGGAAATGGAAAAGACATTTCTTAATATAAACTTGAATTGCTACATTTTATTAACAATCACAATAAAGACAATTTCCATTTCTTAATATTATTTCGCAGAAAAGGTAATAATAGACTTTCTTGATTTAGTACATTTTATTATACATTTGTTAAAACGATTCGCTTTAATATACTGAATTTTGATCTACAGAATTTTTATGATAAATAATATTACTTCCGAAATATTATTATCTCCATGTAATTTAGTATTACAAAAAAAAACTTAACCAATTGTGTATTATGCAAACCAATGAAATTAAGAGATCTGTGCATATAATATCTGCTCGAAGATGGAAAAACGCTTTTAACAAACGTAATTAAATATTGATATCGATGCAATCGCTTATATTAATATACTTATAGCTAACGACAAGGCTATCATAAAGTACAGATATGTATAAAAGTGTCTTTATTTTTATTTTCGTATAAAAAGTAAGTAGAAAAATTGAAACAGTATTTATTATATATTTTTAATCTTCAATGATAAATATTATTTATCCAATTATATTTTATACATGTAATTAGGCAATTTCAGAAATGATAATTTATAATTATCTGCAGTATTTATAAAATTAATGGAATAAGTAAAAAAACTGACATATTTTGTGAAAAATAAAATTATTCTTTTTCTATAAATAATAAGTATTACATCTACATCACCGTTTCAATTTTTAAGATAAGTTAAAAGTAGAAAAAAGCAAATAACAATGTAAAAAACGTGAGTATAAGCAAAAAGGTAAATAATGACGTATTTTCTTAAAAAATTGTGTATGTGTTTATGTGTAACGTCGCAAAACGACGCTCAATCGCAATCAACATCCCTAACGTTACAATATATATAATATATTTATAAATAATCAAGTATATCTATGTTCGAATAAATAATGGCACTTTCGTGCCGACTTTCGCATTATAATTCGCCTTGGTAGAGCGAGCAAGATTAGTATAGTGATAATTTGGGTCTGTATGCACTCACATGCTCTTACTTTTTACATGCACCAGAGCTCACAAATACAAATTGCCATCCTTCTAAATGTTTCAAAATCAGCATCTTCCATGTCTAATACTAGTTCTACCAAGGAGAATTGACAGTATATTTTTTATGTACAAATTGGACGTAAAAGTAATGATGATCGATCGTCTAAAGGAAGACCTCTTGGCTAGGAACGCACGATTTTAAACAAACAATCATCAATAACCATTAAAACATTCTTCAATAATCTTTTAGTAAAGTTAACAATTACTTTGCATACGAATATGCATATTTTTCACTTATCAAATCAAATTGTTTATTATTTTATAAATGTATGTACGATTTTTCATAACGTAAAAAGAAACTTATAAAAGCGACGTAACTGAAGAAATATGTTAAGATTAATGATGAAATTTTATGACCGCTCAAGCCAAGTTTTTGTATGGTTTTGACAATTATATTATGTTTGAAGTGTTCATTGATTAATCCATGTACAAAAGACGTTTATAAAAGTAGTGTTTTCCGGTGAATCGAGGAAGAATATAAAGCCGTATGTTTTGGAATCTCATAAACAAATACAAAGTCGTCCAATATAATGTCTCCCGAAAATATATAAATTCAAGAAATAATTTATGATACAAAATTTTTTTATTTTACAAATTTAGAACAAAATTTTTTTACAAAGGATCTATTTGAAAGTGCACATGAAAGGTAGCGTTAAAAATATTGCACATTCAAATTGAATTATAATTGTATAACATTTTTTCAGTGGTATTACAGGAAGTAGTTTCCGAGTTTGACTCTTTTTGTAAGATATTTATTGTTGTAATAACATTAAAATCAAAATAAGAATTTTGGTATAAACTAATATTGATACTTAGTATTTTTGTTATTATTAACGTATTTTAATATTAACGTATCACTATTTCATTTAAAAATATGTATGCAAATCAGTGCATTTGTCTTAGTCAAAATTTAATTCAGTATATTTTTTATTAATATACAAAATGTAGTTTTTTATGAACGGAATATTACATTCAAATGCATAAATATAAAGTCTTTTATCGTTGATTTCGAAGAAAAAATTCATCGTGGAGAAATTTTCAGACTTCAAAACGTTTCGTCCAATTATTTTGGTTTCGAAAATTCAAGACATGCGTATGAAAGACATATCCACAATCGTTAAGCGAGATACCTAAGTCGCTTTTATAATTTCTTATGATAACCTACATTCCTTTTTTAGGAACCGAAGAACATGCAATTAAATTACATCTTTATGGCAGTCTCGACAGCGGAGTAAATTTTGAAAATACGCAGTTTTTTTGTAAAGTATATAGATTACCGACTGAGATTAGCTACAATCATATTTACTAAAATAAAACTGGATTAAAACATTATTTTATTCCGATTTGAGCTTTGTATGAAGCTCTTTCTACTTTTATTTAAAATCTACAAATATCAATCAATGAGTCAGATAAAAAATTCTGTTAAATTAGTAGAATTTTTTTAAGAAGTTAAACATAAGAATATTTTGCAATGGAACAAGAAGTTACAATTATAGTTAGAATTAATAGAAGTATAATTGATTGGTACCTTTTAAAACCAACTTTATTTTACATAATTATTACTGAATAAAATAATACATTTTTAATATTGTAGAATTTATTGATATTTGTATCTTTATATAATTATAAAAACATTTACAAAATGACTTCAATTCATGTGAAATCAATTAGCTGAAAAAGTTGTTGTAACATTATAACATCTTACGAAAAGTAGTAATAAGTACGCAGATATTTATAATATATTCAAGTTATTTGTTTTTTACAAGCTCTGTATGAAGAGAGGAACAAATATTTAAGATTGACCTTATATAAACTATACGAAAATTTACAACAGATACTTTTACGTAATTAAGTAGTAATCACACGAAATTGTTTTACGTATGATATTGTTAAAAATATCAATTTATTCACTGGTATCATATTAAACAAAATAACCTAAATATTTATTTAAAACTAATAATCATATTTACAATCAATAAAAGAGAATAGAAAAATGTGAAAATCACTGTGTCTGTATCGATATTTTGCAAGTAAAAGGAAAATGAACGAGATTCGGAAATTTAAATTTTGGAAATTTAAATCTAAATAATAGAATTTTTTAAGAAAATCGGTTGATAAATTATGTTTATGGTCTTAGGAAAATTCCAACAGTTTACATATTTGCATAAATATCTTTATGTCAAAAAATAAGTATTTATGCAAAATGCATTTATTGCATTTTTTCACTATGAAGATGAATTTATTTATCGATTTTCTACTGAAAAAGAAAATAATTTAAAATAAATTACAAGAGTCGAAAAAATCGGACTGATTGACAACATATGGATTTTCGCATCTTTCCATCGAAATGTAGAACGTGGTAATAGAAATAACCGCGATTGAGAGCTTTCCCAATCAATCCAACTGAATAATAAGAACTGATCGAAGTGTTCTCTCGAGCTCGAACTTGAAACGCACAGACCACGGCTCTCGACAAATTTAATTACATTTTCATAGCGGAAATTTTTATATTCCCGTAACAGCCACAAATAAACACGTTATACGTTTTATTGGCCAGCGACCTCTCTCCCTTTCTCGCCAGAATTGAATTTCGAACTGCAAAAGTCGGTGCGGGCACGCGTCGCGAATTTCGCGCGGTATGTGATAATGCCGGTGGGAGCATTTCAACGATTCAGTGTACGCTGCATCTTTGAAAATGCCTCTATGTTATCTTGAAAATTTTCACCCCACCACACATCTCGACGCTTCCATACCATGTAATAGCTCGCAATCCGGGCACGTGCAGGCACGCAACTCTGCGCGTTAAGAACCAAAGACTAGCGCTCCTCTGGCGATCGATTATACTTTACAGCAACGCCGGGCCCTCCGCGGTCCAGAACTGCTCGAGCTCGTCGGCCTCTCGCGGGTGCGCAGGAGGGAGAAAATCCCGAGAGCGGAGTCCTCTGCAGAGCCATCGTCGAGCTTAGAAGCGGGTGCAGCGCAGGGACGGCTCCTCCTCGTTCTAGACGAGCACCTCGAGGCTCTCGCGCGATCGCGCCTTCTGCTGGCCGGGCTTGCCGTTCGCCTGGACGATCATGGCGACGCTCTGGCAGCCGGCCTCGCCCGTCGCCGGCCTCACCGCCGGCAGCGCCAGCCTCAGTCTGTACCAGAAGCGACGCTCGTCGGCCTCGCGCCAGCGCAGCAGTTCCAGGTTGTCGCTGCGCGATTGCGACTCCGTCGGCGCCGCGGCTGTCGTCGTCGTCGTCGTGCCGCCGTTCGCCATCGTCGTCGTCGTGGCTGTGGTCGAGTTGGCGTCGCCGCGTCGCCGGGCCGAGCACTTGGCCATGCTCGGTGGACTCGGCGGGTCTTTCAGGGCCACGACGATCGTCCGCGTCGGCAGCGACGCCAGCTGCTTCAGCATGTGGCCCACGCTCGACTCCGTCCAGCCCGTGCTCAGTGACTCCGGGCTCAGGACGACTATCACGCGTCGAGCGGTTCCCGCGTGCGGACTTATCTCCAGATTCCCTGTAACAAAAGGGCGGCATTAGATATTTACTTGGACTCGTCGCACTGCAAAATGGGCTAGAAATAAGAAATTTCGTTTGTGTGTGATAAGATAACGAAGTGGAGTTGAATTAATACGAATATTTTTCAAGGAAATAGACAATTTTTACAATGCAATTTAACGATCTAATATTCCACTTTTACTGCGACATCGTTGATCTTGCAGTATCAACAATTCGAGCGCAACTACAGAAGCGAAATTTATAGTCCTGACATACAGCAACCTCCAATACCGAGAACGGAGCCGAAGTGAGGAAAAAGTAGAAGCGGAGTCGAAACTTCGACTTCCATCTCCTTCGCGACGTTGCTGGCTGAGACATATATATATAGACGACTCTAAAGTTGCGGTTAAACTAGAGTTCAGCAAACGGCAAGAAACGTCGTCTAATCCGCGTCAGTCGACGAGGCGTCGCCGCGCGACAAATGGCCCACTCCCTTCGAGAATATCCGCGCGAATTTCTTTTCCCGCGCTCGATCAATCTCCGCTTTTCTCCGTTTCGCGTAGGTCGCGTGCGCGCTTCATTTGCATGCGGTGATGTATCGTTTTAACGTTGTATACGAATCAATTATATTTTAACTAGATAGATTTAACTATTAGAAATTATTAATTATTTTACTAGATGGGAAGGTCATTGAAAGAATATTTTTATGATAACTTATTAATTAAATAAGTAAGTATTTCAAAGACTCTGCTACTATTTTCCTTACACCTTCATATTTTCAAAATATGGTAATACACTTTTCTTTCAATATCAATCTCCTAATGACTCGGTTTATTGCTCAATAGGTGCCAGCATACCGAGCAGAGCGGCTGTTTTTTTAAATCCGCGTTCGCATTATATCTTTCTTAACACTCCGGGCGCCCTTGCGCGCTCGGTCGATCCGCATCAGCCTCCCGGAGACGACGACGCGCACCGAAGTTCGCTAATTCGATTTTCCGGTCCAGCATGGTTCCGTACCCCGCCCGCTGACGGATCTGCATTAGCGCTCGGACAGGTGCCGGAGCGTATATTACGGCCGGAGGTTCCCTTCCGTTTTCATTAAAGAGATTTCCTTAGCCGCGAGCGCTAACGTCGCGAAAATTGAAGTAAAACGACGGATATTTAGTTAAAGCTGATTTGCGCGGCTTTGTCTTTCGTTCTCTTCTTAAGCTGGTTTTAGGTGGGAAGTTGATTGACTTCGTCCGGTCGAAACACTGCTTCTGACAACGTGTGATGAAAATTAAACGGGGGCATGAACAGTCGGAAAGAAATCGAAATTTAATTCAAAGCTGGACGGATGAAAGGTTTCATTAACCGTACGATATTTTTTATCTTTATAATAATTATTATTTATCATTTTTTATAATTAGCTTTAAGAAATAAAGATTTTCTAGGATTTTAATTGTATCCCGAGTCACCGGAAGTTGAAAGCTTACATTCATGAAAATAATATAAAGTATTTCGGCATATTTCATACTCTCTAAATTTGAATAAGTAAATAATAATAATATTCACTTATTTATTCAGTTAAAACACGTTCACTGCGAATAAGTGAGTATTGACATATTAAATAAGTGAAGTATATTATTTCACTAAAAAAATTAGTGAAATCCATATTTAATAGATGATGAAAAATTTACTTATGAATAAGTGAATAACACGTGATTAAGCAATTAATTCACTTATTTGGAAGTGAACAATTTCACTTATTCAATATATGTCAATATTTTCACATATTCAGAGTGAACGTGAATTTACTAGACGAATAAGTGAATATTGACATGTAACAAGTGAAATTTTCACTTCGTATGGAAGTGAACGTCTTTTTTAACTTTTAAATAAGTGAATTATATAGGCTTTCACATGATAAATTTTTCACTTATTTAATAAGTGAAAAAGACATTCACTTCTAAAATAAGTGAAAATTTCACATATTCAAATTTAGAGAGTAAGTAGTTGACAAATTTAATTAACAGTTTCAAGAAATAATGTTTTTTACATAGTATGCTAAAGTACGTCGTCGTATCGTTTGAGTGTGTAAAATTGAATTTTACGCATAGTATGCGTAAAGCAAAGCTAGAAAAAAAATACTATAAAAAAAATATTGTTTGCCACACAGGCGAAATCTTAACGACCTCGTGATCGTCCAACACTCTCTGCGTGAAATTCAACTTTACGCCGTAGTGACAAAAACTACTATTTAGCCATAGTATTATACTTTGGCAGTCGTATACTTCCTCGTTTCTTGGAAAGAAGTTAATTAATCAAAATCTTATTTTACAATGGAGAAAAAACTTTCTATGTTACGCAGAAATGAATTATAAAGAAAAATTGCAGAAGTTCTTTAATTTCTTTATTATGCAAGAACCTCTCATTACTACAGATTACCAGATTTGTATAATTTGTATGACTTCCAAGGATTTTATCGTTGATATAAGTTATTCCAGGTCTAAAAGCATTTCACCAAAGGCTAATTATAATAATTAGGGTCTTCCTTTTCACGAAAGTCTTTTATTTTAATAAAGTTTTTTCATTACAAAACATTCTATTATAAATATTATTCTTTCGCGTTCTTCATAGTTTATCAAAAGTTTTTCTCATCTGTTGCATTCTTAAAACTAATTAAAGCACATAAAGTTTTTTCTATCTACGTCATTTTCTTCTAGCGAAAAATTTGTTGAATTTTTTTTTGTATTAAATTAAAATATGCTTTTGGTGTATACTGCGTACAATATATTACTGGAAGCGACTAAGTATTGTAAAATGAGTGTTTATGTTCCTCGCAAATACATTGGGCTACGCATTGTACGTAAGTCGGACATGACAAATACGAAATATTCCTATAATTAAGCTTCACCGTTCCCAATTCAGACCGTTACCTCACTTACTACTTCTACATATACTTCAATACATAAAAAGTCATCAGACATTCTCCTTGAGCTCCGCAACGCTTTTCTCGTCAACGCAGAAGATTTCCATGACAGCTCGCGTCGAAAAGCGAGCCTTGCAAAACGTTCTTCCGCGAAGTCTCTCGCGCGTCGCGTGTTATACCTGCTGCAGCCGAAGAAAAAGAAAGCGAACGCGTCGCGCGCCCTCGCACATGCACGCAACATACACACACGCAGTCGTCCCTCTCCTCGTTCGCCGTGGCATTGTTTCCGATGAATTGCTCGCGCCTCATTGTGCGCGCACGCGAATCCCACTTCGACGCCCGCGCGACAAAAGCGTCCGCGCTTGAGAAAAAAAAAGTCCCTAGGCTTCTCGGCTTCTTCAAACCGGCCGCGACGGGTGTCGTTAAACGAGTCGCGCGCGCGTTTTAAAATGATTTTGCATGAGAGATTGACAGGCCGCGCGGCATTTCATCGCCGCTGGGACGCGGAACGCGAGAAATGAAATGTGTTATGGCTCTCCGGGTAAAACGTCGAGTTGTTAATTCTGCATTGTCGCGACGACTCTCCTTTGCTTCGTTTCGTTTTAACTTTCGAGCTTTGTGGGCTGCTATTGTTCCCTTTGCGTATGTTTTCGAGAAGTTTTGCGATTTCATTTTTTTTTTGCGAAAAAATATTGTTCACGCCTTAATGTTTTTTTCCTTTTGTTTTTTCATCTCGAAATGGCTGTCGCACGACGAAATAAGCTCCATTGTAAAAGTGAATTATTATTTGTAGAAATCAATCATGAATAAAAAAAATCTCCTTTTTTTCGTTTTGTCTGAATATTTTAATTAATATTTACATTAAACCATAAAAATACAAAGTTAAATTTGTTTTTAAAATATTTTCATTTTACGTTTTAATATTGCGACAAATGTTTATTTTCAATTTTATTTAAAAT
>JAPYZP010004393.1:0-16904 GCA_030522985.1 Torymus sinensis
AAGCTGAGCACTTCGTGGTCCTGTAGCGACTCCTCTTCAATATACGTATTTTTTGAGTGAATAGTTGGAGTTTGATTATTTTAACCCTTACACCATCTCATTTCCTTTCACGCGATAGCATTCATTAGAAACACGACTGTTTATCGCTATTTTTCTATATAAAAATTAATTTAACATCTTCAAATATGCATTTATTGAATGTTGAAACATTGGTAACAAAATATATGAACCTGTCTTAAAAAACGCTTTTTTCTTCTTACAAGTGTATCTAACCCCTTAAGGTAAACATACAACAATTAAAATTTTGTTGAAATGCTCTATTAAGGCGGCCTTATACTTAAAAATGTTCAAAAAATCTAATTTTTGTTTTATTTGATTTTTTAAATCTGTTATTCTGAACCCAAAAAGTAAAGTTTAGATAAAAAAATAAAAGAATTTAAACTGATATGATATGGCTTAAGGTGGTTCTATGGCCTAAAATATACCATTTTTTTAAACGAATTATTTATATATTGCATGTTGGGAAACAATATAGTATAATAGATTGGTATTTCAAGTAACTGAGTTATTATCAGTCAGTATTATTTTAAAACACATAAGAGCCCATTTCTTTCTTTTTCTCACTCTACATGCACATAATCAAAGTTACAGATAAAAACAGTACCCTATAAGTTCCGAGATTGTTTATTACACAAGGTAGGCTGACATCCCTTCCAAGTGCCACTGTAACATTGGGAATAGGTTCTGCAAACATTGGTTTATCCGAAAGAGCTGTAACAAAATAAAATAATCTATATTAGTATGCAAATAGTTACATTTACCAGTGTAGATCAATCAAGTGAAATATTAATATTTAATATAGACATAATGAAATAAAGTGCATGGGCAAATCCACAATGCTTTAAACTATTGCGTAATTAATTAAAATTTTCAAAATGGCGCCTTTTTAGATAGTTTTGTATATCCCCACTCTGCGCTGTGCGTTGCACACTCATATCGATCACAGGAATTGTTGTCTAGTTTCTATTGAAGATTTTATATCCAGTCTAGTTTCTGTGCTTTGCACGGTAAGCGTATAGAAACAATAAATTACTTTTAAAAAAAGTGACACTATAGTTAAAAGTATCGTGAATTTACCCATATTTATCTTATTAAATTATTGATAAATAGTACATTACGGTACTAGAGACGAAAGTTGAAGTTCCGCCACTGCGTGAAGCGCCATATCACGCAGTGGCGGGCCTTGAAATTTCATCTCGTGTACCATATACTATTTTTTTTTTTATGTCCGGTGGAAAGTACGTTTGCCATCGGCAATGATAACGCACCCGACTGGCTCGAGCGCGTTGAATTCGATGCCCGCCTCCGACATTTGCGGCACCATTTGCGCAACGAGTGCTGCTGGTCCCGGGGGGGGGCATCGAAAACATCACGTGCATAATTTTAATAAATGAATTTTACTGAAGATCATCTAAAATATTTTTAATTTACGTGCTATTGTTACACGTACAATTATTAAATATGCGGTACTTTTGCTCCATTTGCAGTAACAAAGTCAACTACTTTATTTGTATCTGAAAAAATAAATGATTACTCAAGAAGAAATTCTTAAAAAAAGTGCGACATTATTAATGAATAATATTTTAATCATTAACATAACTCGAAAAAGGTATGAAAATTCAAAAGGCTATGTGTATTTCCATTGGGTGTACATTGATCATTTGATGTGATTGTTTTTGTTGTACATATAGGTTAAAGACTTTGAATATGTTGACAAAACGTCTAAAACAATCTATTAATAAAGTCTGCTGTTGCTTAGTTATGCCTAGCAATGGGTAAATGTCCTTCTTTCGCCATCGAAAACAATGGCGAAACCACGTACTTTCTACCAGGGCAACTAGAAAATATATTTACATGTATAATGTGTATTGTCACAGAGGTTTCTGTCGACATTTAGATAAGAAGACGAGAGACCGTCGACTCAGCAAAAAGAACAACAGCCAGCTCGCGATAAAATTGAAGTCAACTATAGACGTTTTTCAGTTAGACCTATGATAATGCCAATTGTTCTTAATTTCGAAATTCTAAATAACGAAAATCTTATTTTCGAATGTAACAGTTCACCTACTGTCCAAAATATCGAATTTCGTCAAAACGATCTCAAAGCAAATATAACCTTTTTCTAATGATTTATATCAAAATATCTATATTGTACCCCTATTAAATTTCTATTAACCTTTAGACTGCCGGAAAGCCTATATATAGGCTCGACCTCTGACATGAACTTTGTATATAATTGATACGAAATGCAAGACAGTAATTTGACCACTTTTAAAGGGCCGTTTAAGGGTTCAAATCCCGGCAGTCTGTGAATCGTAGTGAATCGTCTAAACTCTCGATACCCCCCCCCCCCGGCACACGGCATGGCATCGCGACGTTAGCTCTGTGTCTAGTTCTCTTTCTTAAGCCTGTTTCTCATTGACATATTTACTATTTTTCATATACCCATGGAATACGCTATCAACAAAAACATTTGCATACACATAGCATTGTAACAGAAACGTGAATAAAGCGTGAACATTTTTATGTCAACGTTTCAATAGAATATTGAGCCTTTGTAAAAAGAGAGGGGATAAGTAGACAACGCGTGCAATTGCGTGCTCGGCATTCATATTTAGCTCACGGGACGTCGTGTTTTCAGCTTATTGACAGCAAAGTATCGTCCATCAGTGACGGAGGTTTTCCAATTTTTTTTCTCTTGTTTTTATTCAAATAATACGAACGAACGCATTTTTGACGTGTTCTACTTTAGCAAAGGAAATGTCGCTTTTTTCAATGGCTGTACGAGGGATCGATGGCTTTTTATTTCAGGCATGCAATGTGAATGTGTTTAACACTTTTCATCGCGTACACTAATCTAAACCTAATGCATACTTGAGTTTAAGATAATAAGATTTTCAAATTAATCAAGTATCGAAATAATATATGCATAAATTCATATAGAATGTTATAATCGGTGACAGGGACTTGCGGTACAATTGTGAGCAAAGTACATGTAAATATAAATATTTTCAGTACTTACAAAGAGAGTCCACACCCTCCGGGAAACGGATTTTCGCGGGCATTTGAGAGTCGATCTCAGGTACATAAAAATGAAGCCCATTGTTCATACTTTCATCTTATAGGCCCTTTTTTTTCTTGACATGTGGGCAATCTCTTCTCAAATATTCTTTTTTCTCAAATGCATTTTTTATAAGATATAGGCGAATTTAAATGAACTCACAGACCCGAAGTCTTTAGTTCTGTGTTCTAACTGCTGAGCTAATTGACACGGTGCTAGCAGAGAGCATCGTAGGCTACATATCATATTCAGCCCTCATATCAAGTCGTCATATCTTTTGTCTCGCACTTCTAAAATATCGAGAAAAACTTCTTTCGTGACAATTTTTACCTTGCAGTAATTTTAGAGAACAGCAGAATAGTTTAAATAGTTATTTTTATCAATTACAAAAAACAAAAACTTTGTTTTGATCGATTCTAGATAATAACCGCTGGCAATTCATTGGCATTTAGCTTCCTCAAACTAATTTATCGATTCCTTTTATTAAATTCAAATTAAAAAAATAAATTTTTCACAAACAACAATTGCTAATGAATTTCCATAATAAAACTTTCCTTCTTTTTTATTGAAACAAAGATATTAATATCTATCGCTAAATGTCATTGTTTAACTTTTAACTGATTCGTCTTGTATCTTACGTTCTTGGATACTATACTGTTTCTATCAAAATATTATATTACGCACCTATTAATTAAAATACTTGGACAGTCCACCCCGCGTAAAAAAAGTTGATATAAAAAATATAGCAATAAAATATATCTCCCAAAAATGACACTATTTAATACTTTTTTAGATGTAATTTGTGACATTATATAAAAATATTAATAAATTCCTTTTTTACGATGAATTTAAGACTTCTTTCTAAACGTCATTTGTTATTAAAGAAAATATGGTTTAATCTTCTTTAATTTATTTCTAAAAACAATTTTCTAACAGCCTTTCGATATATCTAGTACCACCTGATAACAAATGAAGATAATCACTTGAAATTTTAACCAAATATTGCCTCTAAGTAGTGTAATAAGTGGTTAAAATTTCAAGTCGATAAATTAAAATTTTTTTAAAAAAAAAATTTTATTAAAAAAAAATATTTTCTTTAATAACATATAACAGACTGAAGATAATTAAACTTAAAAAAAAAGAAATTGTAGGTAATTTAACGACCTTTCAAAAAAAATTGCTTATATTAAGTAATACTTACTGTAGCATATAAAAACATAAAAAAAAAAGAAAAATTTGTTTTTTGATTATAAAACAAAAGAAAAACGTCAGAATTAAAAAATAGGTTATGCTATCTCTATTATCCTTCGAAACGCAGAGAATAAGCTTTGTCGGATGAAAATCGGTCAATTTGTTCAAAAGTTATAGCCGGGTACACACACACGCACACACGCAAACACACACACACACACACTCTCTCACACATATATACACATACATACAGACACGAACATCTTTTTACTCAAAAACAACCAATTTTGATACCAAAAATCATAAAACATGTTTTTAAACATTTTTTGTTTAAAAAATTGTTTTCACCCTTAGAGAGGTTCCTATTTGAGGAAGCAAAAACTAGAGACCATTCACAAAAATCCTGAGACAATCGTTGGTTATTGTTTATAGGTCAGAAATTCTTTCTAACCTTATGAGAATGAAAACATGTCTTAGAAAATAATATATAGTTTTCATATAGATGGCATAGTAGCGATAAGACAACAAATTGGGAATTTGATTTTTCTGTAATACTTCGTTTGGTTCATGTCTACATATTAAAAAAAACACTAATAGATAGTTCAAATATTGAAGTCAAAATGCAAAATAAGATATTCTATTCCAGTGAGAATATTAAAATAAATGCGAAAAATTTATTAAATCCAAATTTGTTTTTCAGTAAAAGACTTATTTTATAATTTTTCCAATAGTTTATTCGATTTATAATCTAGCAGATATAATGTTCCTCTCGAATTATCTAGGTGTATGTGCACATCTATACCAATATAGCATTGTCCTATCTTAAAAAAAAAAATGATGGATCGGTTATAATATCAATTTATTCGTGATTTGGTTGGTGGCAGTAATGGGTTGCTAGGTTACAACAACAAATTATGACTAGTATATACTATAACTCAAAACGCACGCACGCACGCTCACGCTCGTAGACACAGGCGTACAGATACACACACAGGCACATACGCATTACGCACGCACACATACGCACGCATGCACACACGCGCGCACGCGTAAATCTACGTACACAGCGATTTTTTCGGGAAATTCTTTTTTATTTTTCATTCCTTAGGTTACTGCTCGTGTCAAACATATAAGATTTACCCGTGATTTCGCTCATACACGTAAATTATCAGTACAATCCTTGAACGATCGTATGTTGATAAACTATAGAATAAACTAAAACAATTTAATTAGTCTGACTTTCTTTATTCTACAAATCTCAATTATCGAAAGAGAAAGTATTAAAAAAGTGGATTAACATGATTATAAATAAAAACACGCTTGATATTACTCTACAAAAGAAGCATTTTCTTATCAATTCATCTTGATAGAGAGTTAAAGTTATTGTTCATTGCATTTGATAGAATGACAGATAACTTATATCATTTGGCACAACAATAAGCAACTGATAATACTATTGCATTCAAAACCATTCAGAAGGCAAAACTTGCTGACAGAGGAAGATAGAGGGAGAGAGAAGTGTTGAAAAGTGTCAAAATGAAAAGTGTCAAAAAGAGTGACAATGAAAGTGAGACAGGAAATTGAGGCACACCGCGAGTTCAGTTTGTGTGATATTTTTTATAATCGACTCGAAGCGGTGATTCACGATTCGCGTGAGCGCGTCAACTTCCGCAAAATCGAAAGCCAAAGTTTCGCATCTCTTCCTTCAAATATTATTCTCCTGCCCTCTCATTTCCCCGTTTTCAATTAACTTTCCAATTAATCGATGAAAAAGCAGGAGGCTTCCAGACTATTTTTACAGGCAATGGCAGAAGAATCGTCATAGCCTGAAGGAAACAAGGAACACCGAAAAGTAAATTCCAAGGTCATAGCGGTGTGCGTTCCGTTTTTAATCAGAGTCAAGAAGTAAAAGGCGTGGCATGCACGTCATAACGCAAATGCAAAGAATTACGTGTCATCTTGAAAGCTAAAATAACACTTATTTAAAGTATACATGTGCTACAACTTATTATTATACATAACTATAGCAACATCATGCGCGCTTCGCGTGCATATTTTTATTTGCTATGTATGTCTAATTTTAAATTTTTAATTTTCTAAATGATAAGTATCAACTTCTGATATATTTTAAGGAGGTTATCGTGCTATATTAAGATGGTTCACCATTTAATTTTTATGTCATAAATTATTAAAATATTATAATGTAAATGCACACGGTTATGAAAGGCAAATAATTTCCGAACCAGATTTCCGAAAACTATTGCGATAAAAAATTGTTAACCGAATCGTAGATATTGTTCAATAAGTAAAAGAGTTACTTTCGCTTCTTATCAATTTTTTATTTTTCATTCAATTATTTAACATCTCATTTTACTCCTTAAACATTTTACTACGACCCATCCAGGCTTATATTATGAAATAATTAATCTATACAAAGCAACATGTAATTTTTTACAGCACAATACAGTATAAACTTGAAATTTATTGTACTTAAACTATAAACAATTACATGTTCCTTTGTATATATTAATTATTCCATAATATAAGTCTAAATGGGTCATAGATAAATGTTTAAGGAGTAATATCGGATGTTAATCATTAAAATCGAGTGAAAAATAAAAAATTAATAAGAAGTTAAAGTACCTTTTTTACTTATTGAACAATATCTACGTATTCGATAAATAATTTGTTATCGCAATAGTTTTTTCCGGTTCAGAAAGTATTTACCTTTCATATCCGCGAGTACTAACATTATAATATTTTAATAATTTACGACATAAAAATTAAATAATGAACGATCTTAATATAGCACGATAACCTTCTTAATTAATACTTATATATTAATTCATCAGGCATTCAAGAATGTACGAATAAATCAATTACAAACATTTTTTTTATCAAATATGAAACAAAACTCAAAATATGAAACAGATCATTTCATATATATATAGGTTAGTTTCGCAACCAATCAGATGACATCTTAAGTAAAAAGTTTACGTCTGCGACGACTAATCACAGACTACTTTTAAACAGACTTAACCAACCCCGAAGGTTTTATTTCGACTTAACATTTCCATCATCATTCTTTTAAAGACGATTCTTTTAAGAGAGGATAAGGCTAATTAGCGTTCATTAAAATGAAATACATCCGAGTACATACGACGAAATTTGAATCATTTCTATAAATCATAAGTTATAAAAGTAAGCACATGAATCACATTCAACGATGAATCAATTTAAGCGAATGGCAGAATTTCATATTTACTGACTTTTTCACTACATTGACTTTTAATTATTAATTCTCGCTAGTTATTTTACACATCCGATGTTTTATGACTCATTTCAAAGTGTAAGGGTCTGAGTATAGTATTTACATAAGTATACGGAGCGCTTGACAAACGTGTTTTTCCAAAAAATAATAAGAATTTATTTAATTAAATAAAAACCGTGCTGTCGGTAAGTAGGAATCTGTAATTGACATACTTTTCAAACGAGCAGAACTAACGAAAATGCTAATAGAATCATTCAAAACATTTTCTAAATATAGTGTACGGAGCGCTTTACAACCGTCTTTTCATCAATAAACGTTTGAATGTTGATTTAAAAAATATCGAAATTGGGGGTTTACATCACTAAAACAAAAATATTAATCCGTTTAAATTATGTTTATAAGCTAAAAAACTGTGCATGAGTTTTTGTCGAAACTTTCGTTTCATAATACTAGAAGAATAATGTAGAAAGATGTAAAAATATGATCTGAAAGAAATATATAACTTTATGGAAATTCTAATAATTACTAACATTTACAATGCGATCTACAAACAAATAGGTTAATAGGTCAACCATAAAGATAACCATAAATAAATTACTAATTTTCTACTAAACATAATTTTCATAAAACATTAAAGTTTTGCTCAAGGTGGTTGTACAATGTCGAGAAAATTAAAGTTAATTAACCATAATTGCACATCGGTTAAGTATCCAAAGTTATATAAAAAAATGCTCAAAGTGTAACAACGAAAACCACTTTAACTAACATACTAAGTTCACTATAGTAATACAAACAAATGTTAGTAAATATAAGTGTCGAAAATGTCGCAAAATAGCGAGGAGACTCATCTACTTACTCTGTAATGAGGCTAAGAATACATAAAGGTAGAAACTCCATTGTTACATGGAAAGTCGATTACTCTTTTACTTCAAGTTCTGACGATAACTGATCAATACAAACTGTTTATTTTTATCGTTATGAAATCTTATATAAAGCTTTTATATTTTATTGCGAAATACTTTTTAATTAGTTTGTAGCACTTATATAATTTTACCAATTCATATATTTTAATATGCAATGCGACGAGTAAACGCTATTAGTCTCTAAATAACACATATCAAATATTCAAAATATTAAATTCAATACTTTAACAGAAGTTATAATACTGTTGATATAGTTCGATCAAAAAATGATGTGTACAAGTGGCATGCATTTTACGACTCGCTGAAGACGGGGTCGGGTGAGGGGGGAGGCAGGGGGGGGGAAGAGATGTAGGCACGGAGGTGCCCATAGAGTAACTTCGTTTTAAATGATATTTTTTTATTTTTGCTCTGTGATGCTCTGTTTACGAATTAAATAATTTTGCAATAAACTTTTTATTTACAAATTAATTATTTCAACAGACATATCTCCATATCTGATGATTGTATCAAGCTGAAACTTCTTTTAAATTTTTATTCTTTTCTTGCGCAACTTTTTTTTATCGCCACGTTCATTTAGTAAAACTCAATAGTTTTTTAATTATAATCTATCGGAAGTTTTGGACGCATCGGCGCTATTTACAGAAAACGACCAGATTTTTTTTCAAGTAATATAGGTAGTTCATAATATGAGAAAGAAGAAAGACCCATAATGTATTTTTTTAAATGCCCTCATTTATGCACGAAAAAATATAGTGTAAATCACCAAGAGGAAACTCAGAATTGAAGAAACAATTATATAAGTAGTTTCTAAAAAATATATATTTCAGAAATAGCAGCACGCTTTATGATACATGTAATGAATAGACCGTTACAATGCAGGTTTCGGCTTCTCTCTCTCTCTCTCTCTCTCTCTCTCTCTCTCTCTGTCTCTCTCGCTCTCTCTGTCTCTCTCGCTCTCTTCTCTCTCTCTCTCTCTCTCTCTCTCCCTATGCCTCTCTCTCTCTCTCTGTCTCTCTCTGTCTCTCTCTCTCTCTGTCGCCTCTCTCTCTCTCTCTCTCTCTCTCTCTCTCTCTCTCTTTCTATAGAACTCTTTTTGCCGCGGAAAGATTATTCTTATATTAGTATGTCTCAATTTATATTAACGTTTTTCTACCTCTAACATGATTTGCTAGTTAATTTTCAAATATGTGTAATCTTCTTAATTGTTATCATTACTCATTTGGTACTTATTATATAATTTAGTTTTCTATTAAAGTTCATATAAACAAGAGCACAATCAAATGCTTAAAATATCATAATAAAAAAGATGGCGTTTTCTTCATCTCACGTCAACCGTAGACAGCCGGCTCGTTAGAAATAAGTCCAAGGTTAATTAGTATTGTTAATGACAATGTGTTTAAGGTGGTTTCGACTCATAATGCCGTATCAAGTTGGGGCCCCAGTGGGATCCTTCTCTGTATTTAACAAGATTTTACATTCAAATTTTAATTATTAATTCCGAACTACTTCAGAAAGTCTTAGAAAATCCGAGTTTTGTTAAAAAGCAAAAAAATAGCCATTTCTATAATGTGTTTGTCTGCTCTCAGTGCCGATGCGCAAAAACAAGTTTTGCAAGTAGGTTATCGCGAATCGCTAATATACCTTTTGCTTCCTCAAAGAGGAAGCTATTAAGGTATAATTAATATTATTAAAAAAATTATTAGACGCCGTGTTAGAGTTGTTTATACATTTTCATAATTTATATGTAAATAATTGACTCTAACATGTCGTCTAATAAATTTTTTAATACGACAAAGTTATGGACTTTTAAGAAACAAAATGATACCTCGGTTATGAAATTCAGATAAGAGATAACAATTTTCAATAAATTATATGACATTTTCTTTAGTCAACGATATTTATACGGTTACGTGAATACATTTTTTTTCTGCTATCTTAATTTTTCTACTTCTGAATCGTATGATCACTTATACTTATATTATAATGTTAAAACGGACTTTCGTGCGAAAAACATTTTGAAATGCCATTTTTTGGGTCATGAATAAAACCTTAAAAAAATTGATGTAAGCAAGATTTGTTTGAAAAATACATTTACTTTAGTATTTTTCTAAAACAGTGCATAATTTATGCACACTGTATTTATGTCCCGGATTTTTCTACTCTTGCAGGAAACACTTGCTTTTAACAAATAATAAAACACAGGTTTTTCTGAATGGGCCCTATTTTTTTCTACAGGCCATGCAATCATTTAATTTTTAGTATTTTTAAGGATTTTTCACATTACACTGTATGTAATTCTATTGACTTTACTCAAGAACAAAAAAAAGTGCCCATTCAGAAAAACCCGGAGACGCGTGTTTTATTATTTGTTAAAAGAAAGTGTTTCCTGCGAGAGTAGGAAAATCCAGGACCCGCATCTCTGGTGCTCCCCTTGTAAGTTATACTAACAATAATAGACATTATAGAATAATATTAATTTTAGTTCAGACTTTAATCCATTCAAATTGTAATAACTGTCCACCTTATACTTGAATGTCTTACCGCACTGACATATAACATGTTATTTAGCTCTCCTGCCTCAAAATCGCACCTGCAACCGCTGGACAAGTTAACCTCTACAGTTCACCATCGCACGACTTCTGAAAAAAAAAACTGTGCCCATACTCAAATTGCCGACCTCCTTGCTCAACCATACACTAAGTGCAGCCATCACGCAACAAACAATACATCCTTCAATCAATAACAAACAACACTCGGCGTACGTGCACACACGCGAGGGGAATCCGGGTGGTGTACGGTCATCGCATGTGGGGCTATTACATTACGCCGGCACGCGCGTGTCGTGTGCCTTTTACTTTGTATTGCGTGTATGGAGGCCCACACATATGTTACTCACACGGACGCGCGCGCGCACACACAGGCAGAATCATTCCAGCAGTTCGCTTCGGCCTCTACGCGTGTACAACCGGCGCTCGTCCAGCGACAGCACAAGAAAGTGGGGCCGGTCGCTCCTTCCCTCCTGCTCCCTACTCGCGTTTGATGCGGCGCGCAGATTACGTATAGTATGTATACAATTCTCTGGTGGAGTAGTCGCGCTCCGCTGAGCTCCATAGTCCGTGATGGAGCCCGCTGTGTAGCGGCACGAGCTCGTGTGCTCACTCGCTCTCCCTACCTCGCTCTCGCTCCTTCCGCGCTCTATCAGCACGGACTGTATCAAAGTCTCGCGCCGCCGCCAGGCACAAGCGCACGGCACAGCTGGCCGGCTGCCTGTAGGTACTTACTGTGCGAGTGTGCGTGCGTAGTCGGCGACGCGGCGGCAGAATCGGTGCGTACACCCCGTCAGTGTGTACTACAGCCGCCGCGCGGTATGAAAGGCGCCTTCCCGTTCCTCGCGGCCAGTTCTTTTTCCGTTCGGCTTTTAACGAGAGCGCGCGTGCGCGTAGCGATCGCGCCAAGTACGCGTGTGCTGTGTTCCACGTGCGTGCGTGAATATGTCAGCCGCGGTAAGGCGCTGAGAGGAGGCAGGCGAGAGAGAGACTAGCGTGAATCAATGACGCTGAGTGGCGAATAGCGAAGAATCTCCGAGAGAAGAGCGGGCTTCGATGTAGAGCCCCAACATTGAGAGCAGCTACAGCGCGACAGCAGCTGGCGCCGGATCTCGGCTGCGCGCCGAGCTATGATGACCACCGCGCGGCGCTTCTTTGTCGCCTTCGCCCTCGTGGTCGTGCTCTGTCTCGTCGCGCTCTTCTACGTCAGTCCGCGCACCGTTTCGAATTTAACCGAATATGCCTTCACCGGGCCGATTGGCGGCCAGCAGCGCACCATCCTCTACTGGAACTCCTTGTTCAGCCAGGAGGACTTTTACCTGGGCGAAGGTCAGCTGGCGGGACAGTGTCCCAAGTACAAGAACTGCTACGCGACCCGTAGCCGCTTCCTGCAGAACATCGACAGCTACGACGCGATCGTCTTCCACGGGATCAACAACCAGCTAGACGATAAGGATCTGCCCGCGCGGCGCAGGCCCGAGCAGCGCTATGTGTTCGTCTCGCTCGAGAGCCCGGCGAACCGCTACGTCACCGACGAGTTCGACGGCTACTTCAACGTCACGATGACCTACCATATGGACAGCGACGTCGTCTGGACGTACGCCGACATAGGGAGCAAGTACGGGAACGCGTCAGCGGTACCGCAGAGAGGCGGGTTCGAGTGGCCGGCCGATTTCGAAGGTGCCAGAAGCGCCGAGGAGGACAGGCGCCTCGATAAGCTTATCCGCGGCAAGAGAAAGTTGGCTGTCTGGTACAGGAGCAACTGCGAGACCCACAGCGGCCGCGAGAAGTACGTTAACGAGCTCGAAAGGCACGCTCGCGTCGCCAAGTACGGCGCATGCTCGGACGAGCAGGGCTGCCCCAAGGGTCAGGACTGCTTCAGCACCGACGTCGAGCCGAATTACTTCTTTTACCTGTCGTTTGAGAATTCGCTCTGCGTCGACTACGTCACCGAGAAGTTTTTCAATGCTCTTAAGTAAGTCGCAGCTCGAGCGCATACCTACACGAAATACATCCGGATTGCACGAATTTTCTCACGCATAAAGTCAAGATAGCTTGCTTGAATCACGATGTTGCAATCTTTTTGGAAGGTTCTTTCGAAAACTGGAATATTTGTTCGATAATTTAATCAAAATCGATTCACGCTTGTTGTACATTGACTTTACAAAAGGCAAGCCGCAGTATCTATATAAATAACATAGAATGTAGTGAAGCAAAAAGGCTCTTGCTAAATGATCGTCAGATGTAATGTTTTTTTTACTCAAAGTATAAGATCCAAACCAACGTTCCACCTCCATCAACTTAATGTTTAGCCTGTTTTGATATTTGACTAGAGAAATTATATATCGTTATATAATACGTACATAATGCTACAAAAGAAATCCACTCTGGGAAGGTTCAAAATAATGAAAAAAATAAATATATAAAAAAAGTTAAGTATAGAGATACCGTTGCAATAATTCTATTTTATTCTGTACACTGTCAAAAAACTTCCATATGTATAGGTATACCTAATATGTAAACACAACATACCTCTATGGAAGTTTTCCAACAATGTAGGTCATATAATAGACGAGAAAGATGGTGAACCCACGACAAGTCTTGGGATACTATTTTAACCGCACATCAATTTTTCCTATGAAAATTATGCAACATTAAGCTTCGAAATACGCGAATAAATTTGTCAAAACAAATAAAAAAGAGATTTAAATTAAAAGAAAAAAATCTTTAATTTAAGCTGATTTAATCGAGAGATCTTATTCTAAATTAAAAGCATTTGAAAATCGCAAAAAATTACAAAAAATTAATAATTTACGTAATATTTAAAGCTTTGATTACTTAGTGAATTTTCGAAATTTTCAAATGTTCATAACTTTGAAAAGATGCTTCAATTATCAATAATTTTTAACTTATAGTTATTTAAGCTCTTTTGATCTATATTTATTTTCACGTGTTGCAGCGACTGTTTTTCTACATATTTTCCATGTTGAATTCCTATAAGAATAATTGATGTGCAGTTAAAATAGACTGACAAGACTTTTTGAGGGTTTACCATTTCTCGTCTATTATATAACCTATAGAATAAGTAAAAAATTATTGTAGAGGTGGACCACCATTTTTATCAGGATTTAGAACCCGCTAAGAGTCGATTTCTTGAAGAATTCGTCATATACTTTATATACATCAGTTTGACTGTCAAATAGAAGCTGAATCTTGTTGTTTTTATTATCATAATCTTCTTTATTTTTATTATTAAACGGTCATACTTCAATTTACACAAAAACCATTTACGATAAAAAAAAAACAACATACAGTAAGAACAGCATATTCTTTGACACAGTGCCACCCGGTTTCTTTGACACAGTATAACCGATAGGAATTGAATACGTGGTTGCAATTTATACGAATATAGCACACCTATAATTTAAAATTATTTCTCAGTCAATACTGAATTAACTAAATTTTTAAGCTAATAAGGAAAATAGTACAATGTTCTAACGCATTTTTTTTAAATCTATAATTTATGGATAGCCTTCATGAAAAATAAATGAAGGTATTTACGCTTATCTAGACACGTTGCACATTGATAACCTTGTTACGTTTTATATTCCTGCTTTTTAAGTTAAAAAAAATTTAAATTCACTAGATAGCAATAAAATTTATTGTCAAACGTTTAGATGAACTTTATAAGTTTATTAATTATGATTTCAATTTTACACGTAAATAAAATTATAACAATAGAAACGAAACTAATTTAATGCGAATATTTTTTAAAACCTTACGATTTCACGCAATAGAAAAGAAATTTTATAAAATGTTTAGAATTTCAATCAATTTCAACTAAATATATAAAATTTTATAAAATATGATAATAATGGGTTTAGCACTAAACCTTTTAATTGCTATTTTCAGAATTAAATATTGTTTCAGTAATCTAATTCACGAATGACGCACAGTTTTGATTTACAAAGATAATCTTATCTGTTGGAATATTTCTTTTACAGATATGATGTAGTTCCTGTGGTTTACGGTGGAGCCGATTACCGTAAATTCGCCCCGCCAAAATCCTACATCAATGCCTTAGATTTTGATACGCCTAAGCATTTAGCCCAGTATTTAATGAAGTTGTCGCGTAATGTAACCGAGTACAAGAAATATTTTGACTGGAAGAAGCAGTATCAAGTTGTTGCTTCGACTCAACGTATTATCTGTGATCTATGTGAAATACTTAATGGGGACCAAAAAAAAACGTACCCTATCTCGAAATGGTATAGTACAAACAGATGTCCTCTTCAACGAAAATTAGATAAACAAAGATCGTCTGGTGGTGCAAACTATGCTACAAAAAGAACGTTGCTATTGGGGAATCCTCAATAGCATATAAGTTAATATTTTATAACTTTTGTAAATAATTTATTAAATAACGGCGAGTTTTGAGGAATGTCAATATTTCTTTTGCGTCGATCCATGTAAATATTTTTGTATTGGTTTTATTTAAATAAAACTATTTTTAATATCTTAATAGTTTAACTGTTTTAAATAGAAGGTTAAATGTAAAGTGGTTGGTCAACAAAAAATATTTAACAAAAAGTCATTTATTTACTCAGACAAAAATGTTCTAATAATATTAATATAAATATGAATTAATAATTTTCAAGATGTAAGTAATCATTCTCTATTTGATTATTGTATCTTTTAATGAAAATATTTTTATTTTTATTTTGATCTTATCCATAGTAAATCAATTTTATACAAAATATATTATTGCATTTTATTTTTTTTCAGGTAAAAACGTATTTTTCTATTTATAAATATGACTAGTTTTGACGAAATACCTCAGGTGTGGAATTGCATCTGATCATATGTGCTTAAGATAGACGGTATCAGGCTCCATTTTTTAACACCGTTAATATAACCTGCTTTGTTCAGAGCTTTATCTCCTCCCACCCAATATCTGAGATAAGAGGTAGGCGTCATTCCGCGATTTCAAGGCAAACGTTTTCCGACTGCGAGTGTTCATGATACATAATTAGTTTTTATTCAAACTGAATAAAATAATTAATACACCGTTGATAAAATAACAAAAACAGAAAAAGACAATAAATAGGATAGTTTTTAATCATTATAAGTAATCGATAGATTTTAGATAAGAGAAAATCGACTAGTTTTTTTAATTATTATAATAAGAAGCTACTTGAAAAAATAAAAAAAGTCACGATCCCCAAGAAGTGTTCACAAATTCTAGACACCATCATTTTTCAGGGAATATCGCGTTGTAACAAACCTTAACATTTTCACTGCGGATAATGCATGAAGCAATGTTTGCAATATTTTTAACATTAAATTAAAATTTAAAATGAAAAAAAATTCAATGGCGTTTCTCTTTTTTAAGGTTATAAGAAATATCACAATTGACTGTAAGAATTTATCACGAATATTGTTTCACAGAATACATATATAAAGAAACGTGACAATATTTCATGACACATATATGGCTCATGCCGCAGTGAAAATGTTTTATACACAGTAGTGAACGTCACACACGTTTGAGGAGTATATTAGATAATCCATATTAATGATTACTCACAAGGTTTTTTATTATTCCTTTGCCAAAAAATTAAAAAATGATAAAATTACGTTATATTACAGTATGTAACTAATATAAACATAATAATTAAAGTTAAATATTAATTTACTTTAACATATAAATAAATAAAAAATTAAGATTTATTTTATAGAATAAAATTTTATTTATTTATTTTATTTTATAAAAGAAATCTAACTTTTTACAAACTAGCTACATTGAACGCGCGTCGCGCGTATTATTTTTTTTTATTTGGTTTATTTATTTG
>JAPYZP010004394.1:0-11302 GCA_030522985.1 Torymus sinensis
GAATATACTATTTTCGAATACTATCTGTTTCTAATGTTTTCGATGCTTGATTTTGAAAATTAAGTAAAATTGCAATTTTAGTAATAACTATAGTAATTACTTTAGTAATTACTAACTATGTACCAGCAATATTGTTTCTAAAATGACTACTAAAAATATTACTAAAATATTTACTTTAGTAAAGACTAAAGCAATAACATTTTTAAAAACTTTCTATGTTATTTCTAAAATTATTACTTTAGTAATTGCTAATGTAATAACATATTTAAAAAGTTTCTTTTTTATTTCTAAAATTATTACTTTAGTAATTGCTAAAGGAATAACTCGATTACTTTTGAGGGAGCCACCGGCCTCACAGAGGCGAGAGCACCGAATGTCCCGTTATATAAGCGTGGATAAGTATACAACATGGTCCAGGTGTTCGCGGTAGCCGATGACGATATCTAGGTTGTGCGTTCCGTAGTTTTTTGCGTTTAGATGACGGGGCGTTCGGGGTCTAGGTGTTCGGGGTCGTCGATTACGGAGTCTAGGTTGTGCGCTCCGTAGTTTTTTTACCTCTAAGTGTTGGAACGCATTGAGAACGTCGTGAACGATGACAACTATGGAGTACACCCCGTAAACACTGTCGTCGGCTACCTCCACACCCTAGACCACGTATGGAATGCATTTCGACACCTAGACTCAAAAAACTACGGAGCGCACCACCTAGTCTCCGTCATCGGCTACAGCCACCCCCTAGACCACGCATGGAAGGCATTTCGACACCTAGACGCAAAAACCTACGGAGCGCCCCACCTAAACTCCATAATCGGCGACCCCGAACACCTAGACCGCGCATGGAATGCATTCCGACACCTAGACGCTAAAACGTACGGTGCGCACGTCCTAGACTCCGTCATCGGCCACCTTGTACACTTAGTCCATGTATTTCATGCGTCGATGACATATACTATTTTCCTCTTAACTATAAAATAAACTGAAAACTAGGTAATTTCTGGTTCACATTATTGCCAGAGCTTTAACCATAATTTAGCCAGATTTCTAGCTAAAAATTAATATTGCCAGAGCTTTAACCATAATTTAGCCAGATTTCTAGCTAAAAATTAACGATATTCTGAAAAGTAGCTAATTTACAGCTAAAATATGGTTAAGATTTCTACTAGGGTTGCAATATTGATAAATGAAAACACATTTTGGTTAACATTATTATTTTTCTTAAATAAATACAGAATACTTATAGCCTCTTGAAAATTGAATAAACTAAAAGTACTTCATAATAAAAATATGGTGAAGATACATTCAATATTTTTGGAGGCATAAATTTAATAAAAAGGTTCCATTTTCATAAATAACAAATGGCAGATTAAAGATAATTTAAATTAAAAAAAAAAAGAAAATGTAGGTAATTGAAAGCTCCCCCAGATACATTTGATAATAAAATAAAAATAATATTAAAAATATTATATTAAAAAAATAAGAAGAAATTAATTTTTGGTAGGTTGGAAATGAACTCACGCGGGCGTCAATAATCCTCATTGCTCCCGAGTGCAATATACAACTTTTTCGCATACTTAGCTGGTGCAAATTTATTTGTGTTTATTCCCTGATTTCAGGGCCCAAAAAGTCACATGATCTCACACAGGCGGCGCTAGCCAGGAATAAAGTAGAGCACATGTGGCGTTTTATTCCTTGAAGTCAGGGAATATAAACACAATACTGTACACCAGCAGGGTGTACGCTTTTACGGCAGCGCAAAACAATTCTGTGCGCCTTGAACTGATTAAAAAATCTTCTATTTCTATACTCAAGTATGAATGAAAAATAATTGCAGCATAGCAAAATACAATTTATAATTATAAAATTTTATTTAATAACTATATTCACACAAAAATATAATACAAATAGTAATAAGTATTTCTTATTGCTTTTCGAATGCTAACACAATATTCTATTTATATATATGTAATTAACATTATTAGGTTGTAAAATCATTTACAACAACTAAAATTTGTCCAAGTGGTGTATATTTTCGTAAAACTTTTTTTTTTTGTACATTTATATGTCACTTATTTATTTTCAATAAATACAATATTTTTAAACATTAAAACTTAAATGCTTACATTTTCACAGTAAAAGTAACAATAACGCTGGTTAAAATAACTGCTGAAAAAGAAAAATCACAATTGTAACAATTATTTTTTTATATATAGATGTATGTGATGTCGAATACGGCTTTGTTAAATACGAGATGATCGGAGGACTTCGGCAGGTAAGCTACACGATATTAACGATCACTATTGGGTCCTTGCATGAAAAATAAAATTATATTTTATTAAATTCGTCATGTAGAATGAAACAAAATAATCGACACGTATTTTTTCTATTTTCGATTAGTTGAACATTGAAAGAGTTAAAGTTCATTGAATTTTTTCCGTGACGTCACATCCATTATATGACTGTGACGTCATGAACATTGCAGAATATCTATATATAATATATATCGAAAATCCGAAAATTTAAAACGTCTGTATAACTCGGTTAATATTCAGCTATATAGAAAAAGAAAAAATATGTGCAAAGACCCAATTACAACACAGTCTTCTTCAACTTAAAGCTTGCTATACTTCTACATTCAGCAACAAGTACCCGAATACACTCAATCTCGCAGACATACATACTCACACACATGCATACGCACGCTCAAAATCTCATATCGTCCGGCATCTTAACGAAATAAGCAATCTTGTCATCGGCGACCCTGTAATTGTGGATCCATCGAGAGCCCTTCCTGAGACTCTTGTCAATGCCGTCCTTCCAGACGCCGGCTGGAAGGTAAACCTCACGTTGTCGGCTACCTGAGTGGAGAATCGGGGCGACGATGAGCTCCTCGCCAACGGAAAACTCGTCGACGACGAGGTGGCAAGCCGGGTCCGCTGGATCGAGCATCCACAGGGGCCTGATGATCGGCAATCCCGTGTCTAGCGTCACGTTAGCGTATTTCTTCAAGAGTGGCGTGACGGTCTTTTGACGAAGAGTCGTCAAACTTTTTGCGATCTCCAATACATGTTCATCCGAGTACTTGCTGGGTAAGTGCGTAAAGCGGATCACTGGGAGGAATGTCGAAAGCTGCAGCCATCTGGAAAATATTATTTGGTATATTGTTATTTGTTCAAAATTAAATAAGATACCGGAACAATTTTACTGATTTGTAGAGAAAAATAGTCGAACTGAATTTTTCCAGTATTTTTGTATTTCCCGAGCTCTAAGTATTCTCAGAAAACCGCGAGAGTCGCGAAGAGCGCACTGCTCCCCATTCCACCGCGCCGAGCGGCGCCGGGCGCTGCGTGTCACACGACCACGAGAGTCTATAGTATAAGGGCTACGGCTAGAAAACGACGCCTCTTATTGGTCCGTTCCGAAGGCCCAAGCGCGACGACGCCGCCGACTTGCAGTTGCGTTAGTCGGGTTGGTAACCGCGAGCGCGAAGGACGATCCGTGATTTGTAAACAAGACTCCATATTCATTTTAATAAATCAACCTAGTAGCATTAATCGGAGTAAGCTTCAATTGTTGCACCCTTTTTCTTAATCCACGATACGCGCTCCTAAGAGAATACACTAATTCTCTTACAGAGTTGTCTTTTAATTTGTAAAAAATCTCATTTTGTCATTATTCGATTGTTAACATTATAATTTATTCTATATAAAAAAAGAATTGTATTACTTGTTAAAGGAATGTGAAACCCTATTTTTATTATTTTATTAATTAATTTCCAAAAGCTTATTTACAAAATCTCGATCTTCAGAATAAGTATTACCAGGAATTTTTTTTTGAGCGATGTCATTAGTATATCTTCCCTAAAAATTTTATCTTGAAAAATCAGTGATTAATTAGCGTTTAAACGCGATTCCTGCCTTACCGATGCCACTTTTATTATTTTATTAATTTGTTTTTAATTTGCTTAAAAAAAAAAACAGAATCTTCAGGGCGTTTATTTACACAATAAATATTGTCTAAAATTTTGTTGGACAATTTCATTTGTATCTTTATGTTGAAAAATTATTGTAGGTATATCACTTCCCCTTATATATGTTCTAGTATTGGGACCGTCCTTTTAAAGCTTTCCACAATAGCAATATAAACAAAATTCCACAACTCTTTATTGCTAATAACTATAAAAAAAATGCATACATATACATCTATAACAAAATAGAGTTCGCAAAATTTGATTTAATGAAACTCGATAAAAAATTACGATTTCAACTCCATTCAGCACGATTCAGGTTCCGATGAGGAGCATTGGTAAGAAGACTAACACGATTCGCTAGATTGTGGCAAAGTCTAACACGTTCCAGTTTTGCATCAGAAAGTAGTAAGTTAGTGATATAGTGTTAGTTTTGTCGTAAGCTTGTGAATCGCGTTAGTTTTAGTCTGAAAGTCGCGAATCATACTACTTTTCGTCGTAGTTTTGCAAATTGTTCTTGTTTTTATGCAAACTCGTAAATGATGCTAGTTTTCGGTGCATTTTCGCGAAACCTGCCTTCTTTAGGAAGCAACAATAATAAGAAACGTGCTACAGTTATCGTGGTGGGCCGTCGATATCATGTTCGTATGGTGTCGGTCTCTTATTAATAAAATAAATAACATATTTAAATTAGGAAAAGACAAATTAGATAAAATGAACAAAAATGAATCTTTCAAAAAACATAAAAAAGACATAATAACAAGATTTTTAGCTTTTCCTTTCTGCTTTTACTTAGATATAGTCTAGAGACACCTAATTTTATAACAAAATAGAGCATGTTTGAAATTAAATTGGCCATATCTCAAGAAAAAGGGTCCGTATGATGGAATTGCGAGCACTGGGCTCCATTATAAAATAGCAGAAATCGACTTTCAAAGTCCCGTTAAAATCTGTTTCACGGAGGGCACTCTCCTTGTGAGTTTAATTATTTCCCATGAATAAGGCCTTAAAGGATTCTACTATATTTCCAATGTTAAATACTTTTGAATTAATAATCTTTCAAGTTATTCTTATGTACAAAAATGTTCCTTAAATAGTACATAATTGCATACTAAGTTCGTATAAGTATTCTTATAAGAACAAGAGCAAATAAATGTCAACCTTACCTAATGTAAAGCTCCTTGTCGGGCAACTTGACTTCAAAATCATTGTCCGGGTTATTGTCGGCCATCGGCAGAGCGACGTCCCCTCCTACGGCACCCGGCATGATAAAAGGGTATCCAATAATCCCGTAGCTTAATACTGTCGGTATGACCGTCTTGATGGCCTTCCAGGAGGAGGGGAACGGCGGCAGAGAGACGAAGACGGGGGCGCGTGGCCTGGCAATGGCACTGGACACGCCGATGACGGGGATGGAGCCGAGGATCGAGTTGATGAATAACGTTTTGTAGTGATCGGGGTTGGTAAGCGGCTGCTCACACTTGTAGTAGTGCGGCATGTCTTGAGCGGTGCCCAAGTCCAAGTAGAAAGAGTCGACGTGGTACTTGTCCATCAGCGGCTCGAGCTTGCTCTGCAGCCAGGGCAGCGTCTTGTTGTTGGTGATGTCGAGGACCCCTGCGCTGTTGACTTGTCGGTAGCGGGTTAGCGCCGGGATCCTGGGGTCGCTGCCCCGCTCCGAGATGAGCAGACGGTTGCTCACCGCGTCCTTGAAGTTGGCGGACTCGGTCGAGATGAACGGCTGGACGGTGAAGACGATGCGGAAGCCTCGACGATGAATGACGTCGATCGTGTCCTTCATCGACTTGAAGCGCGTCTCGTCGAGGGTGAAGTCGCCCGAGCTCGGCTGCCACTCCTCACTCAGCAGCACGTGGCCCTGGCGCAGGAAGCCCAGCGCGATAACGTCCTCCGTGTAGTTGTAGATGTCCGCCTCGTTGGTGGGCGAGATCTGCCAGACGGGCTCGGTGAGGAGGGAGTGCACGGCCTGCAGCTCGTCCGGCTTGAGGCCGTCCCAGAGGAACTTCTCGGCCATCGAGGAGTGGAGATTCTTCATGTTGTCCGTCGCGCAGATCGAGTAGTTCAGCTGGGGATACGCCGTCAGGTGATTGATGTAGGCGAAGGCGTCGTGCTTCGCGATGAGGCAGAGCTCCTTCTTCTGCGTGACGTTGATGGAGACGTAGAGCGGCGTCTCCGGGTCGACGGTTATCGTCGCGCCCTTGGAGTTCAGGAAGTACCTCTTGAGCACGTTGCCGAACGGATGCTTCCTGATGTCCCCGGTGATGAAGGGGCTGGCGTCCAGCCTGCCCTGCTCCAGAGGATAGGCCATGTTCTGGATCTGGCCGGCGCCGTACCAGTGGCCGCGCTTGGGCGACCAATCGAAGCAGTCCTGGGGGTTGACGCCGGGGGTGAGGCTCTGCCAGGTGACGTGGTAGCAGTTCATGCTCTCGCGTTTCGTGTGGCCAAGGTAGAGTCGCAGGTGCTGCAGCCACTCGAGGCAGACCTTGTCTGGCCGCTGGTGTTGGGGCAGGCAGGGGAATACTCCGGTGTCCGGCGGGATGCCCACTCCGAGGCGCGCTGCTATTATCTCAACGCCCGCGCTGTTGTACACGTGCATCACGCGCTCGTTCTTGTTGAATCTGAAAATTACCTCCTTTATTATTATTATCAATGTTGCTTTTCTTATACTTTAAGTTATATATTACCTGAATTTGTCAAAGTAAGCCCTTTGCAGCACATGTTGGGTGTAATAAACGTGGGCGAATCCGACGAGAAATACCACGCACAAAAAGAGGAATCCAACGAAACCGCGAAGTCTAAACATAATAAAATACTTTTTGCAACTGAAACGTTCGGATATAAATATTATATAAAAGTTATTAAATATAGAATTTTTATTTAAATTGATAATTTGTTGATAATTACACGGCTGAATTATTGTTAGTGAAGAGATAAATTTTAATATCTGTTGCGAAAAATATAAATAAGAAAATAAATACACGATAGTGAAATGTATCTAATCGTTTTATAATGTCTTCATTAATTGTATATTATTATACTTTACTGATATTAATTTCAAACTATGTTCAAATTAAGATTTTTTATAACATATAAAAGCCAAAAAAAAGGAAAACATAAATGCTTTTAAATTTTTTTAATTGAGTGGATTTACTTATATGCATTCTATAAAATAATAATCAGCTGAATACATCGATTGCCAATATTTATTTGAAAAAATTGGAGCCAGATTTTTATTATTAAATTATACTGACACATTTTTAACCTCGAATAATTAACCTCGTAAGATATCAGTGTTTTATGTCATCAAATTAAAAAGCAAACCAAGAATGTGATATCGATTCTGTTCTCTCAAAATAGTCATCAAATACTTACTTAACGCACGAGTAAATAGAAAATAAATCTTCAGAATCATATGTGCGTTTTTCAAAAATAAATGTTACTCAACGTAATACGTCGAAATAACTGCAAAAGCGATTCTAACTAAACGGACGAAAGAGGAAAAGATAAATTTACCTGTAATCAGCATTCTGTCTTTTTTTACTACTGCGCAGAGCTTGAGGAATGGACCACTGTAATTTTTCCTTGAGAAGGCTGCTGATGCTATTTACACTGGTTATCGTCGAGTTGGTGCTCTGGACATTTGGATAATCCATTTGATCGTTAGCCAGCTTTCTCGAGATCGTCGGCGACGGAATACTGCTCGCCTGTCTTGGTGCCGACTGCAGCGGTATCCTAATGAAAAAATAATCGATCAAGGTTTGCTGGGCGTGCTCACTCGCGTCGAAAATTCGAATAGCAATTAGGCACGCGAAATCGCTCGGTATTGTCTCGTAGAGAAGTGAAAAAATAGTGAAACCTCTGCTTGTCGAGACAGGTTAACATGACGACTCGGGCTACGTTCTTTCGGAGAGAGAGAAGGAGAAACGGTGCTAATGAGCGGCGAGTGACGTTTCCTCGTGCCGGTGGCTCTCAGTAAACTCTAGACCACGCGAGCAGTGGAAAAGCAAACTTTGCGCGTTCTTATCATTCTTCTTGATTCGAAGGCAATTCTCGCGGTAGCGCGAACAACAGTACATCGCTCGTCAGTCAGAGCACAGCGAAAACTCGACTTTCACTCGCGCGCGGCTCTTCTACGACTAAATGCTTACTACCTCTGCAACGACATGGCACTCCCCACGTCGTATCTCGGAATCATGTTGAGGCAAACTGCTGCTGCTGCTGCTGTTGCGACCTTCAGCTCTCAGCTAAACATTCGCCTTTCCAATCGGCTTCCCGATCGCGTGCGCGCGCGCGTGGCCAGTTGAAACAGGTGGCGGCCTTACAAAAGCGAGCGTGCGCGTCAAAACGGCGGAGAAACTCGCGGCTGGAGATCTCGGTGCGCTCTGCATCACGAGGAAAAAGCTAAGGCTGCGGGAACCGTAAATAGCGTCTGCGGAGTATCAGAAAAAGGGGATAAAAACGAAGGCGGGAGTCAGTTCGGCTGCTCCGCGCGCGCGCGGCAGCGATAATTTATTTCGCCGGCTGATAAAGCGCCGTCGCTGACTTTGATAGTGTGCGGCAGCTACTCATTGTTTACACTATAGACGCGCTTGAGCTCGACGGAATAACATCGACACTTTTTTTTTGGCTTTACTCGAGAGAGAGAGAGAGATCGCATGTGCTTCAGTGTTCGCGCATTGTCAGTGAAAACGTGACGCATGTATATGTATAACGTACTTGGCGGACTCTTCGTCGTTCTCATCTTCGGTTTCCGAGCCCAAAGTGCTGCCATTGAGAGTCGAGCCGCTGTTGCTGAATGTCACGCTGCTGTCGCTCTCGCGCCTCGAGAATTTCGAAGAGACGCCCTGGAACAAATATAGTGATATACAAATTATGGTTGATCGTTAAGTGCAGGCCAGATAATCCGAAAAAAAATCACATCCAAACCAGTGTAAAACTGAATAATACAAAAAGAATAATATTAAAATTATCATTAAATCACAATTTAATACGATTCTATAAAACATAGTTTTAATATATTATTTAAAACGATTGAGTCTAATATAATACGATTTTAGTTCAGTTGCATGCTAAATTGAAGTTTCTGGGTTATCAATGTGTAACAAGTTCATGGCGAACAAGTATTTTTATTTGAATCTTCATAATGCGATAATACACAAGATTTTGTAACTTTTCTAGGTTCGAAAATGAAATAACAAGTTTTAAATCGTAGTTACTTAGTATTATGTAATGAAGAGCCGCGTGTACAAATCCGGTTTTTACGGCCTAATATGTGGCCGTCAAATGGCAATTATATAGTATAGTCGTTCCGTCCTGAACAAATTTGCACTAAAGAGTCTATCATTGTTGCGTTATACAAAGACTGGAAAATTACATTTACACCTCAAAATACTTTTTTCTAATTGCAATTTTATTTATATTAGAATTAACCCGTAAATTCATGTTTGCTAGTATTAAAATATTCACTCGATTAAAACTTGTTTGAGCATTCAGAGTTTACTGAATAAAAATATTTTTATTCCGAGTGTATGCAGGTATAGTGAAAAAGTTTTATTTAAACTATAAAGACATCAAGAACCCTTAAAACAAAGATAAAAAAATAAATACGATACGCCATACTATTACGATGGGCTATTCATAATTCAACGTTTAAATCACAAGTTATGAATTAAAATCTACCTCTGTTATTGAATTCAATCGTAAGCCAGCATGGCCGCTAGAAAGCGCTCGCTCCAACGAATATATCGAACTATATCTGTCGTCTTTTGCATCGCGGTCGTTCATTGATAAAAATTTTACTCTAAACTTTCAAAACGGTAGAAGAATATATCAGTATATCTTGATAAGATACTCACTGTTATAATTTCTATTCTAAGCCCCGTTGGAGATTAGTAAACACAAGCATCAATGTATTCTATGAGAAATTACTCGCATTGTTGTTGATGGAAAGATAAATCGATTACTGCCGAGTTATCTTAATTGTATATAGTAAATATGAAGTGAATCGTTCAACAATTTTTAATTGAAGTGAGTTGCTAAAATTTTTTTATGTAGTTTCCAGAATAAAATCTCTTATGGAAATGGATCTTTTAGTTAGTAAATTACTTGTTTTAGAAATGGACTATAAAATTAAATGCATTTTTGAGCACCAATAAAACAATTTTTCAAATATTATTCTCCTATTTTTTAGATGGAAAAAAAATGAATTAAATACAAGCTTTTTATTGAGTATTTTAAAAGTAATAACATTTCAGAAAAAAGAGTTGTTTGACAAGGCGTGAGAGAGACAAAAGCTATGGTAGAGAAATATGAGTTTTTATTAATGTCTTTCTGTTTTTGTATTTTTTTGATATTTTAGTAAGCTATCAGTTGTAGTTGAATTGAATACTTGGTTGTTATGACATTTTATTTCCAATCTGTTAAACGGGTAAATAATAGAAATAAGCGTTCCATCGCTATCGATAGTGTAGGCACCTTTTTTAGCCTTTTTTTAAAACTTTTTAGCCATTTAAATAAGACGAATTTCTACCAGGGGTGTTTACCTTGTCATTGCCGATTCGCAGTTCGTCCATATCATCGAGTTTGGTTGGCATAGATAAACTAAGTTTTCGAATATTGTTTCTTGTACGCTTCTCTTGATTTTCACAGTCTTCTTTGGTTTCGCTGTTTATCGAACCTTTTAGCGAAATATCATTGTTCAACTTTTTCAAGTTTCCGTCCCCACCTGAAAGTTGCTAATAATACTGAGTATATTTGAGGATACAATGATTAGGTTTCGTAACACTCAAACTCAGTAATTTTTGTTTTCTTTATGAACATTTCTGTTGAATAAGTCATATGTTTCAATCATGAGATTTTTAAATAATCATATGATTATTTATCTTTTATCTCAGCGTATAGTTATATGATTTATTCATGTGACTGAATCATATGAATCAATACTAATTAATAATATTATTTTATTGTATTATTAATAAGATTATTTAAATTACATCCACAAATGAATTTTAAATATTACAAGTGTATTTACTGCATGCGTAAATAATTAAATTTAACCTAAAGAATACCAATCGATATTCATTGATAGAATGAAATTTAAAATTTATTATTCATAATTTATTTTTATTAATGAGAATTATACTCTGACTAATCCGATTAACTACTACGCCGGAAGTAAACATAGAAATATGTGAGAAAGAATTGTGCGCAATAAAAGATCAAAGCACTTGCGAACGTTATGTTATGGTGTAGTAGTAAATCTTGGAGTGTATGCCGAGTAATGTCATACAATGGTTTTTTGTTTTCATAACCTAGAAACGTGTA
>JAPYZP010004395.1:0-10292 GCA_030522985.1 Torymus sinensis
AAATTATTAGAAATCTATTAAATAGGTCACTTTTACCAGTCTGTGGTCCGATTGCGCGTACAGTATAGTAATTTTTAAGCAATCCTCTCATAATTATTCTAAAAACTTTTTCTCAGTGTAGGTACATTCCTCTTACCGATAAATTGCAAAGACATCGAACGATCCGCGAATCCACGTGAATCCAGGATAAACAAATGTACAGGCACGTTCTCGTACACTTTACACACCGAAATAACATATTCCACGTCACGAACTCCTACCACAGGACGTGATATATATGTGTATAAGGCGAGGCTTGCTAGCCGGAAAAGACATCATAGCAAGCCATCCGCACGGCGCTCGCGTGCCGATATATATCGGCGCGTATAGAGTGATGCATGCTCTCGTATAATTCTGCCTGTGTGTACTACTCTGTACGCCCGAGCGCGTGCATGCATATACTCCGAGCTCGCAGCATCTCCCAAGTACTCAGCGATACACATCGCGGTTTAACCTTGTTAGCGCGGGGCCGCCCTAACTATTGTCTGTTACGTAGGTTTGAGGCGCGGCCGCGGGTTGCCTGCGGTGTAAGAGCAGCCACTCGGTTCCGAGTGATTGATTTAATTGGACGACGTCGTGGGGTCTTGCAGTAGGGGCGCGTTTTTCCGAAGTTCCATCGAGGAGGTTGAAAGTTTGGGAGGCGGTGTGGAAATCCGGGTAATCGTTGTGGAAATTCGGTATGAATATTGTGTCATTGGTTTTGGGGTCAGCCTGTGAGGTGATTTCATCCGCAGATTTAGAAACATTATTTATTTGTTTGATAGGTTTGACAAGAATGTATTATAAGACTATTATAGCTGTTTATTAATTTGTCCTTAAATTATATATGCGATTTAATTAAGAATATTTCTACCAGCGCTTTTAGGAAATAAAGGTCCTTCTCGCTTATTCTTGTAATTTTGTCTAGAATTTGTAAAAATAAATAGATTTTCTTTGTGTCCAAAATTTGAAAAAATTTGACAACTAGACTAATATCCCCTACCAGAATGAATTCAAAACATATTATTAATTGTTTGAAGAAATTGATTAGTGCAGTAACAAAACTTTGTTCCAATATATTTTTATCATGTTAATTGTTGTTTCATTAAAATGTCAATCAGTGCGTATAAAGTAACAGATTATTCGATTACTGATATTTGATATTCACGGTAAAGTGGGACACCGATATTGATATTATTTCCTGAATTTATTTATCTTTATATACGCTTCAAAAAGTTATTTATCGTACAAAAAAAGCGCCGATAAATTTTGTAAGGTTTTATTGTAGGAAAATTTCATTCCACTCAGTAATTACAATATATTATATGAAACGCTAGAATGCGAAAGGCTGTTACCGTTATCTTAATGGCTAACGCTGTTCTCTTCTTGTGTATACACGCGGCTCTTATTTCACAGTAGATTAGCATCGCCTTGTACAGAACTTACCAATAAAGATGTTAATTATTTCACGCTCTTCCCTAAAACTTGAACAGCAGTTTATATACGAGCGTATATACTCATAACGATAACATTAATTTGAATAAGACATCGCATTAAGCCAGTTAAATTGCTATCAAACAATTTCACCGCTTCGCAACAGAAATGCTTTCGTTGCTAATGATTCATTTGAAAAAGTGCAAACAGCTCCATTACTCTCTCCAAATACCGATGAAAATTCTCGAACAAAAAGCCCGAACCTCATTGGAATTCAGAACACTCTAACGATCTCTCAAACGCGCGGAATTTGTCTCGATGAATCACTTCGCACGCGCGCTGCCTTTTTTTCATCTACCGCATTGAAACGTGGAATCATCATCACAGCCCCTCTCTGTCCCACGTGCTGTATATATATCTAGGCCACGGAGACGGCCCTCGCACGCGCTAGTTCGCCTCTCACGGACGGCTCGTGCAGCCCTGGCTGCGATGGCGATTTCGGCCGCGACCGCGCGTGTCGAGTGCGAGGAAGCAGAAGGCTAGTCGTCGTCGTCGCAGTCGCATTCTTCGGAGGAAGCCGACCGTGGACGGGCGAGCAGGCAACCGACCGGAAATGCGGGACAAGGAGGAGGGGAGGAAAAAGTGGGGGCTATTACGGGTGCTCCGGAAAAGATGGGAGCTGCGTGGTGTTTGTCGAGAGGATGTGTGTGACGAGGAGGCTTTTGGGCTTATGCCGTTCCTTGGTAGTCGAGAAAGCTCCGTTGATAAGGAAGTTTGTAAGATGATTGCTTTGATATGCATGATGAGTAAAGTTTATATAAGAGATTTATACATGGGTTTTATGAAGGATGATTACTGTGAATGGGAGGTAAAATGAATAGCACGTAAGTCAGTCGGTTCGTAAGTTCGAATCTTGTGGGCCGTTGTTTTTTGTAAAAGAGTCTGTAAAAGGCCTCCACACGTACGGGTAACACAACAATTACCTCTTACTCGTACTCAGCTAATAACATTCTGTGGAATCTTATGCAAATTATGTCAGGCAGACAACATATTTTACTATAATTGTCGCAAAACTTCGTTTATCATCACTAGAAATTAATACGTGACAAAATTGGAGTAACCTCGTTACACGCCGAGCAATCAGTCAATCGCCTTCTTCAATAATATAATATTTTTCGATTTTGCCTGGTAAATGTATCACAACTTTATTTTCTAAATGCCGTCAGGCTATAAGAGCCCATGTTAAAGACGTGTTAATTAATAGTTATGGAAAGTTTCAGTTGCTCGGTAGAAATCTTCAAGAACTATATATATATATATAGAACATCCTTAGACTACGTCGAGATTGAATTTACAAATTCACTAATTTACTCTATATAGAAAAGGATAATCTCAATAAGAAAATGAAAATTAATATAACTTTCGAGAAACCGTGTCACGAAAAAACGTATTTCAGTTAATATGTATAAAGGATACATAAAGCTAGAGATTTTTCAGTTTTTCATAACATGTTCTGCTGTGTTCTCAATATCAAACCATTTTTTATTCTTCATTTAGATCACTTGACACATAAAACTACAAATACATGTACTTGAAATAAAAGCTTACGAGTATTTATCTACGTAAAATTCCAACATTGAGAGTGAATCGATAAAATGAAAAACAAAAAAGACTGGTTAGTGATGAACTGGAGTAAGCGGAAGGGTTGCAGATAGCGTCGATTAAAAGCAACTGTTGTATTCATTCGCCATCCAGAATCTTTTTCATTTTACTTTTTAGTTCATAGTAATCATCAATTTTTCTGTCTACGTTTGAATATCCAAAAGTAAAGAGACTGCCTTTTCCCAACCAGGTAGTATGAAAATGCGCACTCCAATTCTAAATTACTCATTTCCAATGTATGTAACAGAGGAATAATTTTACCACTTGTTCTTCTTCTATAACATTTACCAGAAATTTCATAAATTATTTTGGTATCGTATTAAGCAGAAAGTTGTTTGCAATAAATAACTTACTGTAATCTACATCGAAATCACAACTATTCAGAACACGCAGATGAAATTTGGTAAAGTTACCTAAACAAAGTTTCAGCTCAAGCCCTGCGACAAGTGGACAAACGCATTTCAAAATGGATCAATAAATAACTGGTAAAGCAATTTCAATGATGTGATTAGGTCAATTTAATTATTATAATTAAATTACGTATTTGTCGTGAATAATACGATATAGCTATCAAACTATATCGTTCATTAGTCCATGTATGCAAAGGCTTGTTAATATTAGAGAGCTCGTGGCTAAAAGTAATATGGAGATTAGTTACGTTCGATATTTGAACAATTCTATTTCTTATTGTATAAATAGTGTTATTTGGATCTATAGTGCTATTTAAGACGCTGATATTTGTAACCATACAGAAAATTCCCTTCGTCGATGGCGTATTGCCAAAGTGTAACACATTTCTCGAAATGTAATCCCTACGTGATCTGAAAGTTACAGCGTTTTCAAAAGAAATGAAAATACGAATGTTATCTATCAAGGTCACGGACTAGTCATGTGGAAAAATATTTTCACCACCAAGGACACACACACAAGCGTTGTCTTTTATGACAAAAATGTCAGAAATATGATAATGGTGATTCAGATAAAAAATGGTGTAATATTTTTCTACACCTTTGTCAGGAATAATATTAGCGTCAAATAAAAATTATCATTTCAGATAGATAATCATCAAAAAAAGACATTTTCGACAGATATAAGAATAAGATTGAATTTTTTCTTATTTATTCGGAAAGTTGAAAATAAAAATAAAATTTTTTAGATTAAATTCTGTATGTAGTAGTATATAAAATGAAATTTCACAAAATTTTTATTAAACTTTTCATGATAACTGCAATTTGTGCAATGCCAATAAAAACTTGCAGTTTGATTCGTAAAAAATTCGCTTAGTAAAATGGCTTTTGTTCGAATATAAATATTTTGCAACCTAAAAAGCTACAAAAACTAAGTCTCTTTACAGAATCAGGTAAAGAAGCAGCATAATGTCAGGAGTTTCTTCAGTCAGATTGATTTACTGATCGTAAAAGGGTGGTCTTCTTAATTTCGAATACCGTATTTCTAACACAATATTCCCTTTTACAGCAAGAAGAAATCTTCATATAGAATAAACTGTTTAATTCTTGTCTTAAATCGGATCATAGCACATGAAGAAAAATATTGTAGCACAAATAACTATGTATTTTTGATAGTGAACGTAGGTCCGAGTCATATTTACATGAAAATTACTTCACTTTATAGTAAAAATTGCTATTATTTTCTCATTTTTACTGCACAATTTTTCTCTGTGTTGACATGTCATCTACATACACATGTTACCTTCTCTCTCCTATTGATAACTCATTTTCCAAACTTGTAGACTCTACCTACAGTCCGAGTCAAAACGCAACCTCCGTCACTTCAAAAATCAAAATTAGCATATCCAAAATCCCCAAAATTACACGGGGCGCGCGTGGGATGCGCGGCTTTACGTAATTGCGCGCGCCCGTTGTGTTTCTGCGGCTGCAGCACGCGGGTACGAAACTTTGCGCGTCGACGCCAACAGATTACAAAGTTTCCGTTTGAATATCGCCCTGGGTTGTGTATATACAAGCTCCATCTGTGTCTGACAGGCCCCCCTCCCCTCACGCCCCCGGAAGAAAAACGGAATCCTGGTTGGGCAGATGTGCGACTGGAACTCGCGCGAGATCTGGTTTGGGTTTTGGTTCTGATGAGAAGAGTTGGTTTGAAAATGTTGGATTGACAGTAAAATGTGTGCATTCGGGAGAAAATTGTATTTTTCAGATTTTGTGTTACGTATGATTTGTAATATCTGAAAGAACGTTACGAATAAATTCATTAAAATTGGATGTTTCGTAGTTTAGTTGTCATTGACTATAAATAATCATTAGTAGACAATAATAATTATTGGAAATCGATGATACGCATATATATTTCAAAGTAATTACATACAAATTACTACACGCAGATGGTAACTATATATTATGTGAATTATTTCATATTTCTACAGTAAATTTGTATTAAATGACCACTGAAAAAAGTAATCTAACTGCATTCGAAAATATGTTGAAAAAATTAAACTATAAAATAGTATTTTATGAGCCACATTCATAAATATATTTTCACAAGAAAAATATTCACGTTTATTTGTGAAGTATTGGACTATTATTATGCTCTACCGATTATGAACATATCCGTTTTCAACTGATGCTGTTTCTGCTTTTAATTTGATCAGATCCAGTGTTTCTCGAGCTCTTGGCGTCAGCAAAAACTATATATTTCTAGAACACCGGATACGATTGAAATAGAATAATAGCTAAACACGATATCGCTTCGATTAATTGATCGCACATGGCAGCAGCACACAAATTTAAAACTGATTTTCATAAAAAGACACGCTATTAACATTTTGCTCAAAAGTATTTTTAAATTCCTTACTCATATAACTAACCACTTTTTAATGGAAAAAGGACAACGTGACAATTACCATCACGCTTCTCGCTATCCATTCATTCTCTCTCCCTCTCCCTCCGCTCTTTAAAACTTGGCTCGCGGCCGAAAAAGCGAGGGTTTCGAAATGCCAGAGGCAATTAAGCGCGCCGCGAAAAATCCGCAAGTGCGTAACACGCATCGGCAAACAGGGGGGCGCCTGCCCCATGCAGCGCGGCCGAATAATAATCACGCGCATAACAACGCGCGTGAGTACGCTCGCGATCGTGCAAACAAACTCGTAATCACGCGCGCGATTGTCCGACACGCGTGTAGTGCGCGTGTGTGCACATAATACAAGCGCGTGTATGTAGAGTTGGGGCTATATGCGAGCATCAGGGAGCATTCCGCTGGAGCGAGGGGATTTGACGAGAAAAAGTGTTGCGGCTTTCGGGGAATGTGGGTACTGAAAAGTTGGGTTAATTGGCCGCGTTGCCGTTGTGGTTTTAATGACATCAGGTTGTCATGAATGATAATACGGTATTTTTTTTTTTTTTTTTGTTTGAGAAAAGTTTTAATTATTTTTCGTTGGGGTAGGAAAATAGATGGTTTATCATGCACAAAGACAGTTGAAATATTATAAATTTAGTTTATTACTTAGTTGAAATTATCATTAATTCTTCGCAACTATCTTTAGGAATGTTCGTAAATGGTTAAAATAGAATATCAATATCAATATGTCGTTATTGTAGCAACCCCTTATATCCTTGTTTAGCAAATTACAATTTTCAACTATAAATTAGCTGGGATTCCGTACGAGCTATTTAACATTTAATAGATAAATCAAGGCAAATAAACGCTTCAATTGACATGTGGTCAAACATGAGTGGAAAATTATCGTTCAAACATAAACCATTATTCACGCTAAATATATTTTATCAATTTTCATAAATGACAATTTAGCCACCAGATATATCCATAACATATTATATATTAGAATAGATTTAATCCACTCCAGCTGTCCCAACCCTGCACCCTCGTATATATATATATATATATATACACACGTGAGAAATCTCGGCGATCCACGGAACCCTCCGTATACGGATCGCATTTGCACAGATACTCTCGCGCCTCTGGCTCTCCTGCATCCGTAATTCGACTGGCCCGCCGTCGCCCCGTGTGTTTCACCCGATCAGCGTCGTCTGATGGCTCGCTCTGCCTGGGAGATCGACAAGAATAAATTTGGGTTAATCGACAGAGAGAGCTCCATTAAATCCTCGTTCCTCGCCGACTTCGCCAGGCCATAATGGCAGGGTGCAGTAGCGCATATAGGCACTGTCTCCCTCCCTCTCTCCTACCCGTGCTTTTAAACGCGCTCGGGATTCGGCCTGCGGAGTATCAGAATGCCAGCGATAGAGGTGGAAGAGGGAGAGAGACTGGAGGCTGGTTAAGTGACTGCGAGGGCCATTATCGGCCGGAGAAATTGATACAGGCAGAGAACTCTCGGCAGGGCGTTTTAAAGTTTAACAGTTTTCGGCGCGCGGTTTAATTGAATAAGAGAGCCGATAACTTAGCGTCTTCTTCGCGATATTAATTGTGTAGCGGGGAAATGGAAGATTTATGAAGAGATCGATTTATATATTGTCCACTGTTTTATCATTTTCGTACAATTTCGTCATCAGTGATTCGATATAACATAAAATATAAAATATCTTTCACTCGTTTCACATTTCTATTTTCTTACAAGTGTAATGTAATCATCCGATAGAAAGCTTTCTTAAAAAACTATCGCCCATAACAAATTGAGTTGTTTTTTTTAAGCAAAGTAAAAGAGTTGGTCAATAAAAAGTCATAAATGAAAGGCATATTATTCAACTCGAGTAAACAATATTTACGCCGATATAAAGTACATTCACTTATAAAGAAACTGAAGTATATACTCACGAAAGATACAGAAAAAATTAAAGCCTCTCAAAGGCACAATAAAAATCCTTAACTTAACATGAGCGCGCGGCGAACGGCAATCCTCGGCACCAGCCATATAACAATAATTTAATTTTTCATCCCATCTCGAATGGTAATCACTCCTGAACCGCACGTTTCCACTTCTCCTCAAGCCAGCCAGACGGCGTTTCAAAATTATAGCGTGCGCGACAAGCAGCTGTAAATTCAGCCGGGCGTGTCATATATATATACGCGCGTCCTGTCCTCTCGCGTTTTTTTTCCCCCTCTCTCTCTCTCTCTCTCTCTACCCTCTCGATGTTTCATCGGGTTACTCTCGTTTCGACTTTTTATTCGACCTCTCTCGCCTCGCCTTCCATCAGCGACAGCGCGGCTGCCAGCGCCGCTGCTGCTCTGAGAGAGGGAGAGAAAAATCTTATTTCCCGCGCGTCGAGGACGCATTGTGATTAAAGGGGATGTGGCTATGTGTGCCGAATATTCGTGCGATTCGATCGTTTATTTTTCAAAGAATTGCTTTTCCTCTCTTTCTCGGGTTATTATTTTGTTCGCCTGGTCGCGGTTGCATATTTAAACGAGGAGGGAGGGGAGGAAAATGGACGAAAAATATTATAAAGCGACGTTTCTGCTGAATACATTTATTTACGAATTCACGCTCAAATTAACATTGACGTCTATATCTATCTATATATATATATAATACTTTCGAAGGCTAGCTGTCTTGGACCGACCTTTTAGAATATTTCAGCGCGATGTCCGCGCGGCGCTGTGTGATGCTTGCTCGCCAGACCGGGAATGTCGTGATCCGCGAGGGTCGCTGTATTTTTAATAAAGGCGCAACATTACTCGAGCACAAAACAAAAAGATATCACAACAACAACAAAATCGCAGCTTCGCCCGCGACGGTATATTTGAATTTTTTAACAATCTAGTCTAACAAACTGCGAGTAGCGCGCACTCACTGCGCTCTCAAACTTTGTTTCCTCTTTCAGGACGAGGAATCGAGAGAGAGAGAGAGAGAGAGCGCGCAAAAATAAGGCGATCTCGAAAGGGCATCCCGGGAAATAATTTACAAGTACACCGAAATATTCAGAGGGGGTCGATATAGCGGCGCGCAGCTTGCGCAGTATCTCGTTCTTTCTCTCTCTCTCTCTTTTTTGAGTTTCTCGCGCCGTGTGCAGCGGCCAAGTTTTCCCGGAGTGAACTGCCGTGTCTCACTCTGCCTGTTGGAGAAGTATGATTAAGTGCTTTGCGTACAGTTGGCGAATGAAGACAGTTGGATGAATTTTGCCAGTAACCGAAGTTTAAAATGTGTTTCGAGTTGACCCCCTCTCCTCCCACTGCCAGTTTTGTATTTTTCGAAGTGATAATGAACCGTTGTGCGTGGTGTTGAGGATGAACTTTATAATTTCTTGTATGATATAAGAATAATTTTAATTATTTTAGGTGCTATGAAAAATATTATAATAAACGATTTAACTGTATACTATAGGATCATGGTGTACTATACCTATTATTGAATCTCAAAGTGTGAATCCTGCCGTGGATTTGAGACATGTATTGTGTACGATGTCCATCATCTTAATGCGCAGATTCAATAAACAGACTACGTTTCCCTCCATGTATATAGCAAAGCCACAACATAAAAAACAACCATGAAAATACTCTCCGCACACATCCATAAAATGTTGATGTTCCATTGAATCGAAACTAAAATTTATCGATTCAATCACACACCGTGCAAAAAAATCACAATAAACCTCTTTCCACTATTCAACGATACTTAACTATTAACGTCGATCGAGGACACTCTTTTTTGTTCGCATCACGCGCCTACGCAACTCAGCCACCGGCCTAATCAACATTAAAAAGGCAGAAGCGTAAAAGAATCCCTCCTCTCCCACGTTCAATTTAAATCCCGAATGGTAATCCTAATCAAATGTAAAGCAGGTATACGTGGAGACAAGAGTATCAGGCGGAGGGTGCTTTTAAGATCGAAAATTAACGCGCGAACTACCCCCGGCGCGCGTCTGATCATTTGTATCCCTGCGGGGGCGTACCTGCACACAGACACACACATATATACATGTATATAGCCGGCGATTTATCACCATTCTCACGCGGCGCCTCGTTTTGTTCCAGCAGCAGAGGAGCTCGGCCTCGGCACGACGCTGCCCACGGCGCCCACGGAGCTCTGCCAGTACCCGAAGCTCTGCGAGCTGCGCAGAAAGTTTCCCGTCCTGTATCGCGTGGAGTTTCAGGTGAGCCATTTTCTTTCTCCGTCTCGTCATGTATCTTCTTATACGTTTTACTGACCATCCCTACGGTGTCCCTTAGTTGGCTGCCCCCCCCCCCCCCCCCCCCCCCCCCCCCCCCCCCCCCCCCCCGGCCCTCCC
>JAPYZP010004396.1:0-11245 GCA_030522985.1 Torymus sinensis
GTGTGTGCACTCGATCTCGGCTGCCCGCAAACGGCATCTGCACGTAAAACTGTTTTTCCATCAGTCCATAATGTTGCCGCTATTGCCGTCTTTTTCTCGTTTTTCCGACGCGTGTGTGTATATATTTCTTGCCGGCTATTGTTCCATTTTCGTGGCTCTTCGAGTTCTCTTGCTGGTTGTAGAGTGTCTGCGTTTCTCTCGGATATATTTTACGAACGTATGGATCAAATGTATGGCAATCTTATCGGAATTGCCGCTGACGTCGGTGGGAACTTCCAAAGGCATGATGCTGCGGAATATACAGTGTATTACAAAGAAATGTGCAATAAGTTCGGCGTTATATAGCATGATGGTCCTTATTGAAGTATCGACGGTGAAGTGTTGCTGTACCTATTGGATATTTGAGAGGGAAATATTTTTACGATGGAAATGTACGTCATGAAATTTTGAAGAAAATATCGAAAATTTGGTATTACGCAAATACATGCGGAAAATCCAAAGAACATCACATATTTACAATAACTTCAGTGATCATTAAATTTCTATATCCCCTTTATTCGTCAACTCTCCTTCAGCCTTGTAAGCAACCTTTTTATTATCTCCTTAAACCCCCTCATTATTTCAACATTTTTCTCCCTTTCACCCACTCCAGCCAGGCTCCCCTTGGCTTCTTTCTCTTTGCACGACGCACGGATAACCTGCAATTTCATCCTCCCCGCTCCGCGTAATCTACATACGTTTCGCGCGCTTTTAAAACATCTTTCCACCGATTCTCAATATTTCAAGTTATTTATCTTGGCCCGGAATCCCGTATGGCCGTATTTTCCACCCCATTCTCCAATCTTCTCGCAGTAGCGCCTAAAGGAACTGCTTTACCTTCCTCGAACGGTTTCACGAGTTCAGGGTGTGTTATTTAACATAACGTACCTTTTATTGAATTCAGTAAGAGGCGATTTTCGGGATTTTTAAGGACTGCCGCGGGGAATACAAGGGAGTGTGGAACCTTTCGTTCTGACTTACAGGCCGCTTAAAAGTACGTTAGTATCATTTCACTCACTTTACGCGATTTTCCCTTCTTCCTACTCTCCATCTTAGGAAATATATCGACTCCGGCACACATGACAGACACAGTCCTATCGATTTGAAGCTGGGCGAGCTTCTCTTCGAAAAACGCTTTCCAGCCTGCAAACTCGAAAAATCGAGCGCCGAGAGGCGAGCGAGTGCGCGCGACATCTTGAAAATTGTCTTGTGCTCGCCGTCGGTGGATTTTTCGTGGAGGGCTGAGTGCACTCTCTGACATTCGCCGCTTGTCTGCTTAGCGGAGAGACGACGTTTTTTGGAAGGAGAGCAATTCGATGAGTGTGAAGGGAAAGAGATGGGAGTTGGAATCGTTTCGAAGCGCAAGTTGAAATTTTATGGTGGAGTCGTCTTTACGATTTGAATCTGAAGAAGAGATTAAGTTTGAGAGTGTTATTACTTTTTTGAGTACGGAAATTTGAATTTTAGTTCAGCATGGTGCACGTAAGAAAATAAAAAATTTTTTATAGTACGGATGTAATGTTCGAATTTAAAATTTTTAACGATTGATTTAAATATTATTTCAATTTTATTAAAAAAAATAAAATTTTCGATTTTATTTAAAATTTGCATTTTATTTTTATACATAACGCTTTTCTATATTAGTGAAAAAATATTGTCTGAGAACCATAACTTTGCCTCAGCAATAAAGTTTTGATCACTCCTATACTATGAAATGGAATATTTGTGAAAGATATAACAGTAAGCAGTACAAAAGATCAGAATTTAATATTGAAAGTTTAAAAATAATTAATTTATTTGTCTTGAGCCACTCGCCGTCTATATGTATATCAAGCCTAAAACATCATCTGAACTCCACTCGACATTTTTATAATGCAATCGCAAACAACCTCACCGAAATATTAATTAACAAACTTCGTACTACTTCAAACTCGCCGCAGTCACTCTACCCTCTTCACATCCCCACCGCGAAATATAGAAAAAAAAATCTCGCGCAATTGAAACTTGGCGGAAACGCTCGCGTTTCGTCGGGCGATAAACCGAATAATGCATAAGCGAGATAATTCGCGAGATTGATAGAGGGTCTCTCCTCCACTCGAGGCATTTTCGTGAACGCAGACAATTTAAGTTTCCCGAACAAGTTCGATTGAGCCTCTTCGAAAACTCGCGCACGTGAACGGCCCGATGTTTACAAAGGAGGTAAGAGAAGGGGGAAAGACGTCTTTTGCATAGGATTTTCGTGAGGAGGCGAGATTGAATGCACGAGAATGGAATGTTGTTTCGGATGGAAGGTGAAAAGACGTCGAATCTATATCGGAATCGGATGAATGGGGAGGTGGGAGTGGTGGGCAAGTGTATGCGAATGCGTCCGGAGAAAGTAAGGCTTTCAGCGTTGTATTGGATGAAATCGAAGTAGTCGATGCAAATGAAATTTCTTTTTTTTGCAGAATTTGCATTTCCAGAGGTTTTTATCATAAGCAGGGCATGGAAATTTTTTTTTAATAATAGAACATAGGTTACATAAAATTGCTTTCGTAAAAAGAACTTTTCTTACTGCTATAATCAGATTTTATGGTTGAGATATGTTATTTATTTCATATTAAACAATTTAAACTGAAACAAATGCCTTTTACATGAGACTTACAATACAAATAATAATAAAAAGCAGTTATTCAATGACTTTCAGAATAATATAAAAAGATGTAAAGGAGAAATAATAAAATCAAACAGTTTTTGATGGTTGCTTTAAAAATGAAAATATTTCTGTATAAAATATCAGTACGGCTTAAACGGCTCGGTCATTCTTTCCTCTATGCTTTTGCGTTGCGAATGAAGAATACGAGTTCTTAGAGAAGTAGGACGCAAAATTTCATCTTTTCTCAAGCTATTTCCTCTTTCTTTATTACTTTGTGAACCTATCGGCTTTGCGAATCGTTTTGTAGTGAATTTTTAGAACTTGAAATCCATTTAAAGCGATTTCCATGCACGAGTCCGAAATATTGCATTTTCATGCGAGATCTGAGTATTGTGAAAAATTTTCGGCATAATAAAAGATTGAAGCCTGAAAGAAGGAGAAACTTTTAGGAAATTGTTCGGTTATCTTTTTTTGTCATTTTGGTTAAAAAATATTATTTTTGTATGAAAAAAACATTATTACAATATGAGAACAAAACTTGTTTCCAGTTGCAGGGGTAGTAGAATTCTCTAAGAATACAATTAATATAGATGTATAATTTTCTTTAATTTATTTAAATGAGTAAATTTTCTCTTTACAATATTACCTTTGGAGATTTTAAGATATGAATGTATAATTTTACTCTCGCAATGGTATGCACTACTTAGAAAGTGATTAGCACAGCTTAGTAATAACACTTACTTTTACTACAAATACAATTTAATCACTAATAATTTACAGCTCTGTTTTATATTGCCAAAACTGATTTTAAAGTAGTATTCAACAGTCTTCAATTACATTCATGATCTAGTGATAAACTTTGTTCCACATACATGCGATTTTTCAAATTATTTTTTCAATGCGTAAATTTCTTAAATTCATCCCATCTATATAGAGTCTTTCGTTACAAACGTATTAGTACCATCTACATCTATACAGTCTATAAAAATCCTTGAAAAGCAAACAAGAACCACGCCAGGCCAGCATGACGCAACGGTTCGCAAGTCCACCCCGCGAATCGCACCAATTCAACTCTCACTCTCTCCCACTTGCCGTTCGCCAGAAGAACAATTACGGCTAAGTGAAAATTAATTCGATTTGATAAATGTAAATCGCGCTTGCACGCTTGTAAATTCTAATTTCATAACCCGGCATGCGCGCGCTTGCGTCACGCGCGCGCAAATGTGACGCGAAGTTTAATTTCTTTCTCGTGTAGATGTGTATACATACATATTTGTATCTGGCGGAAATGAAAAAGAAGTGTGGATCGTCGCCTGTGACGCAGGCCTGAGGCAGCGGCAATCGAAATCGCTTGTTTGCGCGGCGGAGGCGTTAGTTACGTTGGATGCGAAGTGACGTAGGAATGGAGGGTTGCGTAGCGCGCAGAGGGTGATTTAAATGATGACGTTTTGGAGGATATGAATTATGGGGCGAATAATCGATGCTGCGTGAGAAGGGCTTTCGGGTAATAGAGTGAGGGAAGTTAACGTGCAGAATGTGGCGTCGTTAGATGCTATACAAGCTGACTTACGTAACTGCTGTGACGTCGCGGTTAGTACTTCTATTATATAATTTATTGCTTGGAGGAAATAATACTTATATTTAAGTATTCCATAAGATTATTTTTATGCAGGAGAAAAATAGCCTTATAATGAATCACCGCTGATCCTTTTAAAGTGGCTATAATCTTAATATCATTAGGAGAGTTACAAACTATGATGTTTTTTTATTATGAAAACTTGGAAGTTATATTCTCAATTTTTTCTTTGTTTATTTCACATGTACTTACAATTATATGAAAATAAATATATTTCGCATCACAGGTGATAAAAAATATAGACTTTTGTGTTTATGTCTAAAACTATCTCCCACAAATCATAATCAATATCGCGCCTTTTACAACCAAGCAATCGCACGGGTTTTATGCTGCGACACAACTTGCGGTAATAACTTTTTCACTAGCTCATAAAAGATGAAATATTCTGTTTCGTTTATGATTTCTTTTATTTCAAGTAATATTCTACACCATATTTTGTACGTTATTAAGGGCACTATACATCGTAGTCTCCCGCCCCTACCCCCAGATCCCGGGGAAATTTCAGGCAAGCCAAATTTTTCACGCTGTGGAGAATCATCCGGATTATCGCGAGCAAAGAGCCCGTTTAATTAGGACCCCACGCTTCCGCGCGCCCGAAACACTTTCCCGGGAAAATCCTCCCGGGAGGCTGGCCAATTCCCTATCTTTATTTTCCTCCGGCCGGGTAACTTTTACAGCCCTCGGCGCGAGAGCATAACTTCCTCAAGGTGCGCGCAAGCACTTGCCGCATTCATTTTCCTCGCGAGCGCGCGCAGGCCGAAATAATAAAAATACGCTGCTAGTTCATGGGTACTTAGCTTTCCTCAAATTTAATTTATTTATTTTGTAAAAATAAATTATTGACCTCAAAAATAACAAGTTTATGCAATATCTCACTTATATTAAATAAAATATTGTATTCATAAAACCTATAAAGATAAACATTTATGAAATGTGTATGCTGAAGGTCGTTATAAAACCTGTATGACAGAAAAATTTTAAGGTTCAAACCAATTGAAAACAAACAAATATAATTTTAATTTTTTCTATCTTTTGTAAAGGACTTATAGCCCGTTTAATAAATAAATACAATAATTTATTGTATATATAATATGTCCTTTGTTTTTTCGACATTCCTATATATACAAGACAAATAATGTCTTTTTAAGAAAAAAATATTTAAATACAAAAAAAAATAAAATAAAATATGTTGTAATAGAATAAGACGTTCTTGTGGGTGCGTAAAGATACATAGAAAATATCAAAATTTTTCATTTCAAATAACTCAAATATGAACTGTCAAATTCCAATAAAATTTTACACACTCTGTATAAGTCGCAGATAAAATAATACTCAAAAAAGCACGCTTTGAAAAAAATATAAAAAAATTCTTCAAGTATCTGAATTTATGGGCTCCATATGCAGTTGAGTACTTGCGATCTACCTTGCTTATAATTATGTTCTAGCAATAAAATGAAACATTTTATCCTTCATGCGCATTCTTGTGATTCGCCTCTCGTTCTTATCCTTGCATGCGATAACCATTACAATGGATTTTTCGAGTTCCCACAATCATACTTACTTGTAAACGCGATTGTTCTCGTATATAGATAACTAGGAAAATATAAGTTAATATTTTAAGTTAAATTTACATTTTATTTTAAAAATATTTAATTTCGTAATCAAACTTATTTAATTCTATGTTTTTTAAGAAATCTTGTATAAATATGTATTTGTTACTTGATATTCACAATTATTTTTCTTATTAAATACTGTAAATATCTAATTACTCTTGAATTAGTAGGTATTTCGAACGGTTCATCATTGAACAAACAAGAAAATGAGGGCGAAAATATGTAGCAGTTCAACAGGGTCATGTGCCAATTTTTTTTTACAGGTACTGCATTACTAGTACATGGCGTTTCCGATGAATGTATTCAACGAATTTGTCTATACTTTTAGATCCAAAGTTCGCTGGAATTCAATTAATTGTCTAGCTCTCACGAAAATCGAAGGCTACGTAAGTGGCACAATGATATCGTGGACTACAAAAACAGCCACGATGACTTTTCTTCCAGGTAAATCCTTTTTTATACTTTTTCCATCTACTCAATTCTCAAAGAAATAATTTCATACCTATAAATTTGATACTATTGCATTTTGATTAACATTTTGTTAAAATTTTATTGTCGTATGATAACAAAATTAATAAAAAAAAATTAAATTATCAAAAAAAAATTAGCTACGAAACTTTCTTCGATGTATAATTCATTCATTATAATTAATAAATAAGACTCGGATAAACCGTTTCAATTTAAACTAAAACAATATTAGTTATTTTTGGCTTTTTGTAATGCTTAACATTTCTAATCGTCATTTTATGACATAATTAAATTTACAGGAATAATTTGTGTCTCAGAATATCAAGAATACGGTGACGAGATACCCATCTAGAGTTCCCTAATGAAGGGTTGGCGAAATCATCTGCTTGGGATCGTTGACAGGATTGAGAAACAATTACTTTAATAGCATGTACTCAAGTTCTGCGTACTGCAATTTTCGCTATTGTAGCTGCCTGGAGAATGTGTACTATACCAGAACGACGTTTATCACAACCTATATTGGATCTTACAGGTAAAGCTATTGATGAAAATTCAGTTTAAGATTAATTTTGCTTCTCTGATTTATGATATCAATTTTCTCAAATTATTTTGGTTTGATTTGCCAGGGTCGTGACGATATAATCTACACTGAAATCCAGCAGAAGCTCTCTAGTCTAATAATGGAATTGTCAACGCCAGCACCGCCGAATGGGCAGGAATTGAGAGAACTAGGTTTTTAATAATGTTAATGGTATTAAGACTGTGGTATCAGCTCAAAAGATTTCTCGTTACAATCTTTCTGAGTTTTGAGACGAAAATCAAGTTGAGAAATTAATAAAATCATTTCTTAAAACTGTAGGTACTTAATTAGGAAGCTCTTCGTAATAAAATCACTTATTTTATGGGAAATCTATAAAATGTTTCTTCAATTTTACTGTACACTTAAAAGAGTCGATACCCTCCGGGAAATAGATTCTACTGTGGGAGTCGATTTTGCGTACTTAAAAATAAATCCCAGTATTCATAATTCCATTTCATAACCTCCTTTTCTTACAATATGGTATATCTTATATAAAGTATGCTTCATTTCGTCAAAAAATATGATGTCTCTTCTATTGACCGTCCCATTACAAGTATTTATGTTATGAAAATAAACAAAAATGAATAAATAAATAAGAATGAAGAATAATACAACTGAAAATGTTAATATATGATTCTCGTTTACTCGGTTAATATATGATAGTTGTTTACATGGTCAATATCAGGTGGAAGATCGAGTAAATGATATACAGAGACAAACTAAGTATATTAGAAAGTTTCATCTAGAAGGAAGCATTTTACAGCGCATTAATGCCAGTTTTATTTTTCGTTATCGCTGTGAAAGGGACGGGAGACGCGTGCATACATCTGCGAGCCTCCACTTCACTTTTTACGATATTTCTCTCCAAGCGATTTTTATTATTATTTCCATCTCTCGCGGGATATCTACAAATCGCGAAGACGCCTCGTGAAAACAGATTTTGTTTGCTCCCCCCCCCAGCCCCCTCAACGCGAACATGCTTTTCTTGCGCGTGCGCATGCGATTGAAATTCGACAGTGTATTTGCGTTCGCGGAACGAATATTTAGTTCGCCAGGCGGGCTTTTAATGTCGCGGTGGTTTGATATTTTACTTGTGTGGCTGCAGGCAATGTGTATCGTGAATCCGCGAGATTTATGCGCATGTACTTTGCGTGCGCCGCCGCAATGACTGGAAATGTGCAATTTTTTCCTGGTGATGCTTTTCATCTGCTGATGTTGGTTTTGGAGCATATGTATATATATTTTTGTGTTGGCAAAGATGTCGATCGGAAATATTAAAAACATATTGACGAACATCGGTGATGTTTGTTTTGTATCACGATTCAGTTTGTAAATAATATCAGTAACGAGATACTTGGTTTGATAAATGTCATTGGAATATATTATGTACTTCTTTATTAAGAATATAATTTAATGTTTTCCATTTATTTAGTTTTACAATCAAGGCATCTAAAATTATGTGTATTCTCCATTATTATTATTATTATTATTTATTTACAAACCATCTTTCGAGCTTATTGTTTATAATGGCACGCGTTATTGATGAAAAAAACAAAACTCATTTACTGCTTACTAAATTCATGATATTTATCTCCGTATTATTCCCACACAATCAACACCCTATTAGCACTTAAACTATTTGACGCCAACGCAGAAATATAAACACAAACAGAATGCGAATCCGCACCCAACAGTTACTAAAACAACACCGTAAATTACCCAATTACGACCGACATCGCGCGAACTCGGCCTCTCCGGAGTCCCCCCTTCCAACTTTCAAAACTCACGCTCAATTACGCGCGCCCTGCCCACATACACTACCCATTCATAATAAACGCATCACGGAAGAATCCACGCGCGCGCTCAGCTGACCGCATGAAAAATGTATGGGAGCGCTCTCGCGTGGCGTTATATATACGCCATCATACATAATTATATGGATGCTTCCGAGTTGCAGGAAACGCGGGATAAATTTACGGTAGTAGGTGTCATCGTCGAGGAGGAAATCCATTCGTTTTCTTTTACAGTTCGTGATAAATTGGCCTTTTCGGATAATAGAGGGGTGAGAAGTAGATGGAAAGTATGAAGTGCGCTTTGTGGCGGATGGAGAGAATTTTGGAGAAAGTTGGCTGCGGAGATGGGATATGTGTTTTGAATATTTTTGAGTTTGAAGAGGGGAGGTGAAGGATTCAACAGTTATGGTCAAATCTTATAAGGAAGTGATGCACAGTACAATACGAATGCGTCTTCGTAGTGAATCCAGCTATAACTTTTAATCATATGGAAACGGTATTTGGCGGGTCATCTATATTAAGTATTGTAAAATATGAATTTACGTGGACGTAAATTAGACAAAAATTTTGCTTTTTTTATACATGTTTCTGATCTGGATAGGGTCGTTTAAATAAATAGACTTTGCTTTTGAGTGATAAATATAGTGTCTTTATTGAATAACACTCCAGGGGCTTCAAAACTATGGGTGCTCCTGCCTCTTTGCTTGGGTATGTTAAACTAATTTAAAAAAAGTGTACGATCGCTAAACCTTTTTTAAAACCTCTTTTTTGTAAAAAAAAAAAGGGACCACGTTTGTTGTTCCGATACCAATTTTTAGATTGAGTTGAGAAAAATGTATTTCGACTTTAAATAATTCAAAACACATTTCTAATATTTAGTAAACATACTTCCATTTTTAATATTGTAAAGCTTCCCTCATCTTATTTCTTTAACTTACAAATAACAATTTCAACAATAAGTGTACACATTGACAAACCACAGGCCCAGAAGAATATAACAAAAAAAAAAGATAATTGTTCTAGGTCAGAAGTGCTCGAATCTTCCCTAGCCTTCTCAAGATTTTTCACATCATTCTTATAGTTCAACCAGTATATGCCTGCTTCATCGATATACCTCAACAACGTATTAACTTTAGTAGCTAGGATCCAGTCCTCGATAAATGTAAACGCTATTGGTCTATCCAACAAGTTATTCTTAGACTTGTAAATCCCGACATTCAGGTAATCGTGTTCCATGAGCATGTTGCAGTGCGCCAGACAAACGAGTTTTTTTTCTTCTAATAGATTCTGCAAGCACTCACGTGCATTCCTAATCACTTGAAAGCGCTTGCGCAGCATCAAGTCGTACACTAACTCCCGATGGTGTACTTCGCCAAAGACCGGCAAGTTAGTTTTGATGAGATCGCTGGATGAGTCAATAGCTGGCGTATAGTCTGGGGCTGTCTGGATGGCGCTCAGTCGGCTTTGAGTGTATGAATTGATCACGAAGATAATGAAGAGAATATTAATGAAAAAGATCTTGCCAAAGGAAATCCAACGCTGAGGCTGTTAGGGCCTGGTTGAGAATGAATTTGAGTATTATAATGGATACTAAGCCAGTGGCCAATAGGCAAAGCCAGACTCGGGATGTAAAGACGGACATAAATCTCTCGGCAAAGGGTACAGGGTACATTCGTGACACGATGCAGATTCCGTTACTATTGAAGGGATAAGACATCTGTTTCCAGTGGTTCCGTATAAACATCTGTATCAGCAAAATATCTATTTCACCTAATTGAATGTCTTTTAGGAATCCGACTGGTCCGTCTTTAGAGATGAAACCAAAAGTGCGGTATTGTTTGATATTGGCGCGAACATTAAGTTTCTCCAATAATACGTTAATCACATCCAAATCCCTTTGGCCGTAATTAAAAGAGCCGAATCCGGAATTCTTACTTTTGCTTTTATCGTTAGCCATAGTTCCCATTCTAATATGATATTCATTAAGGTCACTAATTTTGTCAAAATAGAAGTTATCGCATTCCATGCTATGTATTTCTATTGACGAAATTGAAGATATTCAGTTGTTAAAATTCATTTTGAAAAAACATATGAATTTTTTTTTAATAAGGATAATTTATTAATAGTAACTTACCATAAAAACTAGTAGATTGATTAAAAGAATATTCAAATAGTGTCCATTGTTCACTCTTTATATCAGAATCGTTAGCTATTTGCCAGTAACTAGAACCTAATCGTTTAAATGGATTAAAGTTATATATCATCACGCGACCTTTTATGTTCCTGCAGAAATACAAAGCTGATACGATCTTGAAATCCCAAATTATTTTCAAGAAGTTCCTCGCTGATCTACATCCGTTAAGAGAATCTGTATTGATTATTAAAAAATAGGCTTCATTATTCCACCAAACTGATGTTTTCAAACTGTTCAAGACATTAACAAGCGTTATATTTGATGAAACAACAATGGTAATATTGTTA
>JAPYZP010004397.1:0-18194 GCA_030522985.1 Torymus sinensis
GGAAATACAAAATTTATGTGTTATATGATTCTATTTTTATTCGAAGTTTGTGAATGCATAATATCGGAATCTCCAAAGACCAAATTTCTTTCCGTGAAGATGCATTATGTTTTAAAAGAACCAACATTTTCATAAAAAAATTATTCCAACTATTAACAATAACTTTTTCTTAATTGTTGAATCAAATGCGTTTTAAACAATGTTCTATCACCGTTCTTCGAATTTCGACCTCGATATTCAAATTCTAAGGGTCAAAATCTATTAAAAAACAACTGTTTTTACATATTATTGCATACTACGAGACGGTACCTATAGTGCACAAGGAGCGGCTCTATACTTCAAACGGCAAACTACCAATTTTCGATAAATTGTAAAAGTATTTTCATCATTATTTAAACCTGAGTAAACTGTAATATATGCAATCATATTTGCTAAAATAATTGGTTTAAACAATTTTATTTAGAAATTTTGAAACTAAAAAGAATTTTTTTATTTACCACGTATAACCATATTAAGTCCTCTGCAATCTTAAAATTTGAAATTTTAACTACATTCTCAAAAGTAGTAGTCTGTAACGCTACCCTATCCAATGTTTCGAAAACATTGAGTATGTAGTATTTTACAGGGTATTTAAAGAACAATTCTCTTGAAAAAAAGTCTGAAATTTTCTAACTTTTTCTTAATTAAACAAATTCATTTTTAGAACCAGAACAAGTAAGGTTACAATTTGTTGATAAATACGAAAAGATCAGGCCCAACACCTACATAATACAGAGATCCAGAATGTCCTGTCTATGGTTTCTATCTATTATTAACAAATCCATGACGAAAAGGTGAAATTTATGGTTTTTTTTTAATTTTATCATTCTTTAAATATACTTTGAGAAAAAATAGGTTGAAATATATAGACAAATCTGAAACCGGCTATCCTTAGGCACAGCGACAATAAGACCAATAGCAACAAAAGACAATGAAAACGGAAGATACAAGATGTTCGTAAGTATATATAATATATAGCCGATCCCCCTCAATGCTGGTTAGTCCCGATATCAAAGTAGATAGATAAGAAAGCAACAACAAATTTAATACTTTAAAAGAATACGAAAGTTGACTTGTTCGAAATTGTTATGTATATAATACGTACACAGAATAAATTTTAATTTTTAACTTTCAAATCAATATTAAAATAAATGTTAGTCGTTGACTCATCATTGTGATTTTTAATAATTTCTTAATTATAGAAAAAAAAATTAAATATAATTCAATATATTTATCATACCTTTATATATATTAAAATATTAAAAATCAAATTACGAAACTATGGACATCATCATTCATGTTTCATAAATCGCTTAGTGCGAGTTCATCGCTCTGTCTTGGATACATGGAAACGCTAGGAAATTTCTCGTGCGACTTACGGCCTTTCCACATGGGCGTCGAGTATGCGATGCGTAGACGCCGGATCCGTTCCAAACCATATGCTGATTGGTCAGTTCTATCTTACGAACAGTTTCTTTAAAAAAATTAACCAATCAGTGTAGGGTTGGAAACGCATCCGGCGCACACTCGGCGTCCATGTGGAAAGTCCGTTCATGGAACAAGCCCTATAGATTCAACAAGTGTAGTTTGCATACAGATTACATACAAAGCCCTATAAATGAGATAAATTATTTCAGGGACTTATATATTTGATCTAATGTTCTACTTAAATATTAAAAATAAGGAAAATACTGTTTATTGCTTACTTGTAAGAAACTCGTTAGGCAACTCCGAAAGGAAACTTCTGACTGAGGAGCTCGCGTACTTACTTTCTATACTGGCTACACAATTTTAGTGGATGAAATGATAACGTACACCTAACCACACCCGAAGAAAATCTCCATCTGACGGCACAGCGGGAGAATCGAGAGTTGTGCAGGTACGAAAAGTGCTGTGAGCTGTAACTGTAAGGCACGTATGCGGTATGTATATTTATGTTTTATTTAAGCCAAATTCAATTGATTATTAAATCCATAAGCAGAAAATTAAAAGTTAAAATGTCACGTTTAAAACTAAATACAAATAATATTGTATTTAACTTAGTATTATTTTTAATTTTTATACATATATCATTTATATTTAAATTAAATGATTTTGTTGAATTTGTTTTAATTATTACGTGATATAAAGATATTTATTTATTAAACATTAAGCTGTGTTTACAATTGTAGCAATTGTCAAATATTGATTTAAGGTGGCTTCGGCGAGTTTTTATAAAAAGACAAATATTTCTGAAACTTTACAAAAACATTCTTTGATCATTAAACTTTTCATTTTTATCAAGAAAATGCAAGGTCAATGACCAAAATTTACAGAAAACTAGGTTTATAAAATAATGTTTCTTTTAACATGTAACCTTATGGGAAAAGACATTCATTTAGCATTTATTCCATTATAAATAAATAGTCTTTATAAAACAGGATGTAATATTGAAGATAATAAGAATGGCGATATTTTTCAGTTTTTAAGAAAACTGGGACTTTTTAAAACTTGCTGAAGTAGTTTTGAGGTAATTACCAAGATTAAAATTTCAGTAATCGCCAAAAACAAAGAAGGATCCCACTGGGCCCCGACTTGATACGGCACCACGCGCCGAAGCCACCTTAACTTTCAAATATAATCATTTTGGATGCGTTATTCCAAAGTTTAGGCAGAGATCGGCATTATTAGTCCGCAAATTTTTTCTGAATATTTCAGTAAATATTTGATTCAATGAAATATCTAATTCTGATTAATAAACACGTTTCTCATAAAAACTGGGCCTTTAGAAGTGTTTTGAAAAAATACGCGAAAAAATTATTCATCAAATATTTTTTAAAAGGCTTTCATAAGATTTTTCTAATGTCGGACACTTAACAGAAATTACATATAACAATGAGAATGACCATAATAAATCAGAAAACTTTAAGATATCTAGTCACTAATGAACTCGTTGATTCGCCACCCGAATAATTAATAAACTCAGTGTTCGACATTAGAAAAATCTTATGAAAGCCTTTTAAAAAATATTCGAAAATATATTCGTCAAATATTTTCTTCGAATAACTGATGATTCAAAAAAATTATTCGTCGAATACTTTTCCGAGTTATCGATTATTCGAAAAAAATATTCGAAGAATAAGTTCTCAATCAATCGATTATTTGGAAAAATATTATTCTAATATTTTTTTCGAATCGCTTATTCAAAAAAATAGGTAGAACATAAGCTAACGAAAATGGCTGGTAAAGTAATTCTTTCGTAATGTTTTTAGCCAACAGTTACAACAAGTGTAAGTAAGCCAAGGGTTAACGAATGGTCGGAAAAAGAGTAAATCGAGAGCAAATATAACATTTAAACAACAAAAGAAGTGTCATTTATAATATAAAAATGAAAAAAATAGTATATTACACAATAAGGGAGGTAAAGAGTTGGCCAGTCCAGAGCAGGTGTAAATTGCCGCCCGAGCCGAAGGCGAGGGTAGCAAACATGTGCTCTGGGGTGTCCCTCTTTATCCCCATGTTGAGTATACGATTTTTCACCATACCCGGGCCGAAAATACCATATTCGCGTTTCGGAGCCGCGAGCGAAACTGGTACTTTCGGCATGGGTACGGTGATAAATTATTTCATTGCATCAAATATTTACTGAAATAATATGAGTATTAAATGAGTATAAAAATTTTGCGAACCAATAATGCCAATCTCTGCGTATGTTTGCAAATCCACCGAAGTCAGCCACGAAACCCCTAAATGTGCTTTTGAAAAATTTTTTTCGAACACACCTACCAAACCAGGTTTTTATGGTTGTTTCTACTATAAATAAGAAGTATAACGTCTATCGAATGGTATACTTTTTCTACGATAAATTATATTTTTTGAAAAAATGCTCAAAAAAGTCATTTTCTTCAACTCAAAAGTGCAAAAAAGAAATTTAAACCTCGAAAAAAGAGCTTTAATTTCCTTTTTTAAAAATTAAAAACCGTCGATTCCTTCAAAAGTTATAAGGATTTGAAGTTGAAAGTGAAAAAGGCATGAAAAGGCTCTCAAAGCCGATTCCTGCTATTTTTGCATTTTTACGCCTTTTCGACCTTCAACTTCAAATCCTTATAATTTTTTAAGGAATCAACGGTTTTATAATTTACGCTATATTTATAATTGTTAAATTTTTAAAATAACTACATATAGTTATGTTGTTCTTTATTATTATTAACAATTGAAATCTTTCACTTGTATGAATTGATTAGATTGTTTCTAACACATCCAACAGTATGAAAAGAACTGATTGTCGAAAATTTTGCTGTAGTACCTATATAAGTACTTATATATATGTTATACAGGATTATGACGGCACCAACATGAAAACGTATAAATTACGATAATTTTATTTATAAGCATTATAAGTCAAAATATAAATAAATCGTCAAAGTATAAATAAATCGTGAATTGAGCACTATATTGCATAGCTATGGATAATTTAAGATTTAGTAAACGGGTATGGCAATATTTAAAATAAAACTTATACCTAACATATATACCTAAATGGCAATGAAATAGCTAGGTATCAGTAAGAATTTTTCAAAAGGCAAGCGGGCACCAAGTGTTTTTTAATGTATTTTTTCATGCTGAATCCGAATTTCGATGGTGGATTGTTGAAAAAATCCGTCTTTATTTGTTATAAACAATTTATTGCAAAAATATTAAATTTTCGACTTTTTTATAATAAAAAAGATATTATCGCATTCTTCAGGTCATTTCAAACAAAAAAGTTTCTTACAAGTTTTGCGTAAAAGGGTATCCCAAAGCCGTAAACAATTCTCAAAGTTTGAAAAAACGCACTGACTCGGGCGCCGTCGCCGCGTCAAATTGTGCACGCGCTCATCTTCTTAAACTTTGAGAATTTTTTACGGCTTTGGAATATATAAAACTTGTAAGAAACTCTTCTGTTTAAAGTGACCTGAAGAGTACGATAGTATTTTTTTTTATTACAAAAAAGTCGAAAATTTAATATTTTTGCAATAAATTGTTTGTAACAAAGAAAGAGGGATTTTTTCAACAATCCACCATCGAAATTCGGATTCAGCATGAAAGAATACATAAAAAAACACTTGGTGTCAGCTTGCCTTTCGAAAAGGCTACGGGAACCTCCCTGGCTCCTAGACTAATTTGCGCGTTAAAGAAAACCATATAAATACTTACCCATTCTAATGCAAGTATCCCTTCAAATCTCTGCACAACAATATCCTCATCAATATATGCAGGAAGAGGCACGCGTAACAATCGCAGTCTCTATTGAACGCCATAAGTACTTAATTAACTAAGTTAAGTATGACTTCCACCCTTGCCCCATAGTTCTTCTCGCCATCAACGACTCCCAGTAGGTATGCAAACGCCGAAAAAGCCCCCTCGGCGGGAGCAACCGTCGCCGGAACGGTTGTTTGCCGCGACAACAACCGCACTCTCGCATATAAGTCAGCTGTGCGCCGGCTCTCGAGCGCAGCGCCCCGCCGCGCGCGCCTTCGATCGTTTTTCCCTCTCGTCGCGTGTGCTGCCTGCAGACCTGCGTGCTGCCTGTATAAAAATGTCAATCCATCGACAGCGTGAGTGACGTGCGCGCGCGCGAGCGCCCTTCTTCTCCGCCGTGCCTGCGCCAGCTAATAATAAAGTATACATAATACGCGAGGCGCATACTGTACCCACCTGCGGATGTGCGGCGATATACGTATAAGTACATGGTTCTCCAGCTGCTCCTCACCGGGGTACACTGCCGTTATGGCCCGGTCATCGGCTATAAGGGCGGCCGCCAACCTCTCGCCCGTGTAGGAGCTGTCGTGTGCTGCTGGTGTATATTATAGTGTAACGGGCAAAGGGAGTTTTTAGGGGAGGGTGAGAGAGAAGGAGGGAGAGAGCTTTGAGCCCCCAGCGCTTTTCGCCCTGCGCGAAAGCTCGCAGGCTGAAAGATGGACGAGGCGAGGTATCTCAAGAGGTGAGTGTTGTTTCTTGACATAGTTACGTGGTGGATTTGTGAGGGTGATTTGTCGCGTTTCTCGGAAGCTGGATCGACTAGGATAGGGTGAAGGTCCTGTGGATTGTTGCGCTCGATTGTTTAACAACGGCATAACCTATATGCTGCAAGTGACGAGTTTGCTGGTTTTCGAGCTTTCTTACTTTTTTGTTTTGTTTTTGTTTCTTGATTCATTTTATTGTTTCTGGTGTATGGAGTTGCTGCTTCTTGTAAAAAAGTAGTGTGCATTACTCCAAATTTGTCTTGCTGCTCCAAAATGAATTACTCAGATTTTGTCAATTTATAATTAAATTGATTTTAATCAATATGGTTTTCATTTAGAAAGTAGTGTATTTAAATTTTATATCAGGCAATATGTTGATAAAACAGTGAGACATAAATAGCTCTTGAATATTCTTGATAGATTTATAAAACATTCCCTTAATTTATAAAAAATGTCAATCAATGGCATATGCAAAGTCACTGGCATAATGTTATTTCAATAGGAATTAATTATAGTTAATGTAAAAGAGGAAAATTTCTTCAATATTTTTTCTAAACACTTTTGTCCCAATGAAAATGAAAAATTAAAGTTTAAAATATAAAAGAAGATATATTATTTTTTTTTTCTTTGTTTTAGAAAAATAAGGTCTGGAAATCTTGATGTTCACCCAACAGAAAAAGCATTAGTCGTCAATTATGATGTTGAAGCTCTTATTTTGGGTGAACTGGGAGACCCAATGTTGGGAGATCGCAAGGTACGAGAAATTTCATTATTAGTTTTATATAAATCTTTACTTTTAATATATTTCATCTACATGTATATTTCATTATATGTCTTTTACTTTATTTCAGGAGTGCCAGAAAATTATTAGACTTAAAAGCCTTAATGCTGATACAAATGTAACATTACTTGCTAAAGAAGTTATAGAAAAATGTAGTCTAATACATGAATCAAAATTACACGAAGTAGAGCAACTAATATACTACCTTCAAAATCGTAAAACAAACAGTGAAGGTAATAATAATTAACATTATTCTTTAATTTGGAATCTTTTATTATTCTATATTTATTAGAGCCAATAAGATATTAAATTATATATTTTAGATGGTGAAAGTGCAAGTCAACCTCCAAGACCAATGTCATCTCATTCACTTAATACAGATAGTGGAGATACTGAACGTGCCGTTATTAGCAATATAGATAGTTACATTGAATTACTTTATGAGGAAATACCGGATAAGATAAAAGGATCATCACTGATTTTACAATTAGCAAGGATACCGGATAATCTTCAAGAATTAACAAAAAATGGTAAACATTGCTTGTTAATCAACATTGTATTTCATTAAATTGTTCCTTTAGTGTTATTATTTTAGCCATTATGTAGTAAACTAATTTATAACATTTTTAAAGCTTAAAACTTATGAATCCATTTAATTTTGCAGAATCTCTGCTAAGTGCTTTAGCAAGGGTATTAAGAGAAGACTGGAAAAAGAGTATTGAATTATCTATTAACATTATTTACATATTTTTCTGTTTCTCAACATATAGTCAGTTTCACATTATTGTTTCAGAGTACAGAGTATGTATTTTATAATAAGATTCAGGTAAATTGTTGTTTATTGTAAATAATATTGAACTATTTTTTAACAGATTGGTTCACTTTGTATGGACATAATTGATTATGAGTTAGCTAGATATGATCAGTGGAGAGATGATTTGGAAAAACGAAGAAGGTATTTTGAAAATAGTACAGGTCTATGTTTACTTCCTACAATGAGTACAGATGGATCTGACAAAAAAGTAAAAATAGTGGACGATATATGGAGTGCTGATGGCCCTCTTGATTTGCAAACGAAAAGGCGTTCTGTTGATGGTACTTTAAATGTACCAAAAGCTGAAATTGACAGACTAAAGGATGACCTTGAAAAAAGTCGTAAGAAATTTAAAAATTTAACGAAGAAACAAGAACAATTATTAAAAGGTTGGTAATCGTTCCGAAATCGTTCTTATGATTTAGGTATATGCATTTAAAAATAATAATTACGGCATTTTTAGTTGCTTTCTATTTACTCCTGAATATTGCGGAAAGTACTGACCTTGAAAAGAAGATGAGAAAGAAAAATTTGATTGCAATGCTTTTAAAAACTTTAGATAGAACTAACACTGATCTTTTAATTTTGGTTGTAACGTTTTTAAAAAAATTATCTATATTCCGAGAAAATAAAGATGATATGGTGAGTAATCAAAATGCAATTTAAATTAAATTATATATCTGTTTAATGTTTTTTATCTTTATATTGATATTATCAGGCAGAGGGAAATATAATTGAAAAATTACCAAAACTTCTCCACAATACAAATGCAGATCTTATCTCAAGTACCTTAAAACTTTTATTTAATCTATCATTTGATTCAAAACTTCGAGGAAAAATCATAAGAGTCGGTCTTTTACCAAAATTAGTGAAGTTATTACCTGTAGATGAGGTTAATAGATCAACAATACTGGGGTTGTTATATCATCTTAGCATGGATGATAAAGTAAAAGCTATGTTTGTTAATACTGATTGTGTCCCTTTGGTATGTACATAGGACAACAAATTATTTTTTTATTTATTTAAATAATAATTATACCATTCAAAAAATGTTATTTATACATTCCAGGTGACAGATATGCTTTTAGAATCAGATGACGACCAAATGAGCCATGAGTTGATTGCATTATGCATTAATCTCGCGACAAATGCTAAAAATGCTGAAATGATGGTAGACAACACACGCTTACAGGGCTTAGTGGAAAAAGCATTCAAAAATCAAAATGCATTATTAATGAAAATTATCAGAAATATTTCGCAACATGATTCTACAAAAGAACATTTTGTTGTGAGTAATATATTTATTGTTAGATATGCATTATTGTAAAGCTTTTAAATTGCAATATAAATATAAAATTAATTAATTTTAGGAATTTGTTGGTGATTTTGCTATGGCTTTAACTCAATCTGATTGTCAGGAGTTTGTCCTAGAAATTATTGGTGTAATGGGAAATTTGGCATTACCAGATTTAGATTATTCACAAATTCTTCAAAGATGTAATCTGATTCCATGGATACGTAACATACTTGTTCCAGGTAAAAATATTATTGAAGTAATAATTGTGAAGGCCCACATTCATGTACACAAATTTATAATTATTTTAAAATCAATTTCAGGTAAAGCTCAAGACGACTTAGTCCTTGAAGTTATAATCTTCCTAGGTACTGCTGCAGCAGATGAAGACTGTGCTCAGTTAATGTGCAAAGCAGATATGCTCCTTTCCCTAATAGAATTGTTAAAAGGTTTGCTTTCTTATACAATTTTTATTTCACTTTAGCGTTTTTATTAGAAAAATTTTAGTTTAATACAACTCGTAATATTAATTCAATTTTGACTTGAATAAATAGCAAAGCAAGAAGACGATGAAATGGTTTTACAAATAATCTACGTATTTTATCAAATATCAAAACATGATTCGACGAGGGAATATTTAATTCGCGACACTGGTAATGGTAATTGTTCATTTCTGCTTCTAATTCGATGAAAATATGTAAAACAGCATTGTTTATTTCTTAAATTTAAGTATATACGTTTATTAAGTAAAATTTGTTTTCCTTAACAGAAGCGCCAGGCTACCTGATTGATTTAATGCACGATAAAAATCCAGCCATTAGAAAAATTTGTGATGCTTGCTTAGATGTAATTGCAGTAAGTTTCAATTTTTCTTGAGGATTTTATTTATGAAGTTATAATAACTGCATTTATTGAAATTATTATTATAGCTTTGTGATAAAGATTGGGCTGCGAGAATAAAGGTTGAAAAATTCCGATCGCATAATCAACAGTGGCTCGACATGGTTGAGTCTATAAATGTTGACACTATGGCTGCAAGCTTACCTCCTCCAGAAGAAGAAGAAGAGGATACTCTCGCACCATATACTAGTGGAGATCTTTTACAACATACGATGTTATTCCCTGCAGGTACATAATATAACAAAATTAAAAATATTAACAGACTCAGTGCGGTTTGGTATGTATAAGGTACCATAAATTATATTAAAAAATTTGTTTTTAATTGTTAGAAAAAAAATAGTTATACAGAAATATAATAAAAGTATAGGGTAAAAGCACCAATAGTCGGACATCTAATTCAGTTGTCGGTCACTTCTTTTTTTACGATTTTCAATTAAAGTAAATAAACAATTTTGAACTTTAAGGTGACGAGCGCCAAGTTGGAAAAGTATTAAATTATTTCAAATTTCACTGCCACGCTGAAGCTGTTAACATATAATTGACTTATACTTGCCTCATTGAGATGTACTTGCTTCTACGCGTTGTGACACAAACGTGCGAGTCCGTTATTAAAAATATTAAATTTACTTTTCGTTAATTTTCTAATTTATTTAAATTATTGTTGATGACGTGTCAATATTGTAATTAAAAATGATTTATAAATGAATTATACTACTATTATTGTATTAATACTAATGACTGTAACTTTACTTTCAGGTACGAATACTAGATTAAATTTTGATGAAGGAGAGCTAGGAGCTAGAGCTTCTGGTGATTCTTCAGAAAATGCTAGCCGACCAGTTAGTCGGTAAGTTTATCGAATTAAAACTTTATCTTTATTTCTTGCTAAAAATATATAATGTTAAGGAAATACCAACGTTTCTAACAGTTTCCTCTGTGATATTTTTCGATATTTCAATTTAGATTAAAACTTTTGGAAATTATCGTAATTATTTATTTTTTTGTATCATTAGAAGAATAGTTAATGATAATATAAGTCTATATGAAAAAATGAAAAATAATAACGGAAAATACAAAATTATTGGGGCACATTTATTCCACATAGACCGACGTCTCCTTAACATTAGACTAGAACAAATGCGACTTCTTTACTGGCTCCAAATAAATTTAAGACTCTGTGCAGCTCTTACATTAATTAACATAGGGTATCAATTTTCTCAAAAAGATCACTTTTTTCATAAAAAATTTGCGGCACCTATCGGTTAAAATATATGAAGAGGTCTACTTAACAATTTTTTACTAACTTTATGGCTTTCTCAGATTTTAATCTAATATATTATCAATTATTTGAGTAAAATTAATTATTCTTTCATAGGTATAGCAGAGACTTAGATGAGATTTGTGAATTGATGGCATCTTCAAAATCACGACTGTCTATGGGTTCAGGCATAGAAGACTTATATCACAGTTCCAAATTAAAATTTGATACCGACACTTCGCATTTGGTTATGTGAAGACTTGCCATTGAGTTTCTATCCTCAAACGTACTTGGCGGTTATAAGTTCCATTGTCGTCAGGATTTTGAATTATTGAAGAATAATAATTTATTGTGTAACTAGTCAACAGGCCTTGTTAGAGTTATCGTTGAGAACATTCCGCTCAAAATATACGAAAAATATGCCAATACTCGACGATAGAAAGTTAAGAAGTTTTGCACGCAACTTTAATATAAAGCATTGTAGAGATCTGATGAAGCCATCGCATTCCAGCACTTTTTTTCACTGCGTTGTTATTGTTATAATTATTTAAGCTACGTAAAATATTTTGTTAATTTTTTTACAAGTTTTTTGCTTGATTGAGCAGTATTTGTGCAATGTATTAAAAATGAAGGGTGACAATCCAAAGTCAAGTGATTTCAAAGAAACAAAATTAAGACAAAAAAAAAACGGGAAAAATAAGTTACATATAAATTGGATATTTATTGAATTTAGTATTGATTTTTTTATAGAACAATTCTAGAAGTTGCAACTCTTTAGATTGTCACTCTTAAAAGTTATATTAGCAAGTAAGAACACGTGCGATTTCCAAAGTATTGAAAAATCTTTATTCTTAACACAGCCACAGAGAAAATAGGTGAATGATTATCGCATGAATACAAGAGAAAATATTGCGAATGTATGCAAACTTTCTCGTATTTTTGATTATACAATTATGTACACGTAAAAAATACAAAGTTCTAGATGAAAAAACATCATCATTGTGTAATTTTTGGCTTGTTATTTGAGCTTAAACTCCTTCGCAAAATATATCTTCCACTACTAGGACACAGAACGATTGTGTAACTATTGTCTCCGTTCGTATAAAAGTTGTGCTCCTTCAGACCCCAGCTCACGGGACTGTCAGCGAATCCCTGCACGTCTATGCTGCACCACGGCAACGACATTTCTTTCGAAGTCGCAAAATCTTTCAGAGTATTGTAGATTTTTTCGATTTTCCGTGTCGTGAAGAATCCCGTGAACTGCAGGAATTGAACCTGACCGACAGCCATTTTTGGGATCCGACATTTGTACGAGCTCACATATTCAGCCTCCTCTCCATCATTCTCCCTGTAAAATCATAATGTATTATCAATACGTGCAAATTGTTATTTTATGTTTGTAAACAAGTTTACAAAGCATGTTTATGTATAATGTGAGCGAAAAACAAATCATAAGAAAAATATTGCTTTAATATTTATGTTGTAGTTTAAATGTAATTTTAATAATCATTATCTCTTTGTTGAACATTTTACCGTAAGTCAAGGTATACAATTAAAAAAGTAATGAAACGTTTCTTTTTAAAGTTGATTGCGCGAATTCTATTTCAAGTTAATGAATTACAGAAAAACCGCCCGTAATTTCCTATTACTTTAACAATTAAATTGGCCTTCTTTCACGAAGTAGAACATACTTTTTTACTTCCTAAGAAGATACTAATAAAACCAATGAAACATTGAAGAATTGACAAGATAGTAAACTTCATCTAGGTCAACTGTAAGATCTCGAAAGGGGATGTGAAATTCTACGTAATTGATACTATGTTCATTGTTTAATAAATTAATTTTCAAACATTTATTTGCAAAAACACGATTTTCAAGGCATCTGGTCACTCAAAAACTACCTATAAATTTTAAAGATTTATTACTGAATTTTATAAGATTTTTCTTTATTGAAAAATCAAGAAGTTTGTTCAAGGTTTCACATTCCCTCAATAATTAAACAATTTTCAAACTGTGTATTGCATTTTTAATATATTTTTTTAAAATGTCTGAAATGAAACATTATTCAAAATAACTTACAAATTACCACCGATACTAAAAACTCCGAGCCACTCGAAAAACTTGCCATGACTCAATCCATCATTAATTACTGGAATGCTAAGCGAATACTCGGCTCGTTGAATTTTTTGTTGATAGCAAAGAGAAACTGAGTAGCCGCGCTTACTAAACCATGCTGCTATCGAAGATGGACACATTCTTTTTTCTAAAATATATTGTAAGTATATGAATGGTTTAATATTAATTCGATTAATTATACAGGGGTAGATTACACCATAAATTCATACACAAAAGTATTGCGATTTAATTAGAAAACATGTTGTATGTAAATAGACAAATTAGGTTTGCAGAAAAAGAAAAAGATCACTTTACATGACCAAAAAAAAGTAATTAAATACAATATTATTAAATTAAAATGCATGGCTTGTTAGGTGAATTCTATTTTCGAAATATAATTTACCTGGTGGATCCCACGATAGTACAACATCGAATTTCAAATCCGGCAGCTTATCCAGACAGTTATGAATCCTTTCGTAATATTTCTTGCCAGGGGTTAATTTTTCATCATTCAAATCGATTGTCACGACTTGCGAGAGACCAGTAAAAAAAAACATCGAACATAAAAAAAAAATGTGTTAAAAAAAAGTCTACTCCGGAGAGCATATTAATAATAAAATATTTCATAAAATAAATTAAATATAAATTAAAGTACGCGAATAACGAAAAAGGAAAAAAATTAAAATATCTTGAATGTCTCTGCAAGTTTTATTGCTTATCATACTGATGCAAAATACTTCCTCTTTTTTTTTTGTAAGATACTCGTTTGTAAATTTTTTTCTTGCAAAAATAAGTGTGAATATTATCTTTAGAAAATGGTCTTCTAAATATATATGTATACTTTCATCCTCAAAAACTACGATATAAAGCGTCTAAATACGATTCGACGTTAAGAAAAAATTGGTGTTATATCAAAAATGGATTTGAAAATCTCGTGACTATAAATGTGTAGGCGGTATAACCCTCGATAAAGACGAATCGAGAACGAAAACGAAAAAAAAAGTAATGTATCTAAGCTTCTTCGGTGACGTGTGTAAAAATCTCATGCTAACGACAAGGTCGGACTAGTATCCAAGTCGACGTTTCTCATCCTGAGCTCTTCCCTGAACACGTCCAGCTCCTGGGGCGAAATACCGTCCCAGCTCTCCAGTTCCGAGAGCCTTCGCAGGTTCTCGCAGTGCTGCATGAGCAGGTGAACGCTGCTCATGGACAGGTCGTTGCTGTACAAAATCTTCAATTCCTCGAGCTTGGTCATGCAGTTCTTGGCGAAGACCCGTTGAATGGTGCCGTCGCCGATGCCCGTCGACGATCCCAAGTGTATAGATCGCACGTTCACGCAGTGCGACAGTATGAACTCGAGGTGCATGTCGGCGCAGTCGACGACGCACTTCAGTCTCTCGAGGTGCTTGAACGGCGGCACCCTGAGCTTCCGATGCCTCGTGGAGGCGACGGCCAGGAACTCACAATTGTAGAAGACGAGGCTGCGCAGATTCGGGCAGAACTGGCTGAGGTCGACGAGGGCACTGAGATCGATCTCGCCCACGTGCTCGAGGTGCAGACTGACGAGATTGCAGCCGATTATCTCGAGCACCGGCTGCAGCCCGTTGTCGTAGAAGTCGCAGGAGAGGAGCTTCAGCTCCCTGAGATCGGTGAAGGAGGTGAGGGCGGTGAGGTCGTCGAGGCGCTCGTCGCGCAGCATCGAGAGGCTCGTTATGTGGGGGCACATGTCGACGAGGAGGTAGAGATCCTTGAGCTCCATGTTGCGGCACTCGAACGCCCGCAAGTGGAAGTGCTTGTCGAAGTTGTCGACGGTGCGCAGGATGTACTCGAGGGCGATGCCGAACTCGTCGTACCTGCCGATGTCCTCGAGACAGGGGTGATTGAGGAGGAGGCTCGCGTAGCCCGGCACCGTCACCGACGTGCTAAGTAACTTGATTTCCCGCAGCTGTTGGCACTTGAGGAGGAAGGCGATGCTACGGTCCGTCACGGAGCGCGAGGCCGTGACGTCGAGCTTCTGGAGCTTCGGGCAGTTCTGGCAGACGGCCGCGATGACGTTGTCGGTGCAGTCGAAGCACAGCGTGAACGAGGTGAGATTCTTCATGCCGCTGATCGCGGTGACGATGATCTTCTCGATGTCGGAGGTCTTCCAGCCCGCGGATCCGGAGCCGAGGTCGAGGACCTCCAGGCCCGTCATCTCCACCAGCGAGTCGTAGAGCGTGTGGCGCATTATCTTGGGCCAGGCGCTGAACTCGATGCGCTTGAGGCTCGGATGGGCGATCACCCGGGTGAGATTGACGGCGACGTTGATCTCGGCCATGAAGGTCATCGACCTCTCGGTGTAGGCGTTCTTGATCTCGTTTATGAGATTGCGCACGGCGCGCAGCGTCTCCAGGGCCATTCGGTCGTAGAGATGCCATGGCACGTTGGAGCTGAGCAGCTGCCGCATGGACAGCAGGAGCGTCTGGAGGTAGGCTTGGCCCTTTTGCAGATCGATGGCGGACAGTACGGTTATGGGCCTGACTATATTCTTACCGAAGACAGTGACGAACTCGCCGACGGACCTGAGGGCCAGGTCGCGCAGCGACGGCACTTGATGCTTCTTAGGCATTTCTATCACTCTCTCTCTCTCTCTCTCTATCTCTATTTATCTCTTATTTTTAGATTACATCTAGGCTTGTCGCGGCTCTCGTGATGACTTACCGTAGCGCGAGTGGTCTTTGCGCTCGAAAAACGTCGGCTTCCCCTCAATGCCAAGTCTCTGGTAGTTCTCGCGCACTAGGCTAAGTACCAAGTGACCGCACGGAGTTATCGCAGCCAAGTCGTCGACGTCTACTCTTCTTTCAACAGTCAACAAGCTTAGCGCTCCTGAAACAAAGTTTAATGCAGCTTTCGTTAATATTAAAGAAATTGCGCAGCCAGAGAGCTTTATGAGTATAAGTGTTCAATAAAAAAAAAAAGAACAGCTCTGACGTACTTCAAATAATATTTATCTTTGGCAAACATTTTGATTCGTATTTATTTATTCAAAATTTTCGTAAAATAAGTTTTTCATGTGACTAATTAAATTTTTTTGTTCAAGTACATTATTTATTTACGAAAATAGCAATGATTTTCGATTTTAAATAAAAAATCTTTTATGAAAAGTGTATAAAGAATTTTAAAATACAATATTTTAATTTAAAACTGTTATAAAAAGTTATATGTTGTGTTACTTGTATTATCTAATAAGAAATATTCAAAACTAACCTTTTTTAACAAATGATTCGATGAATTCCTTATTTATCAGTTCAACAGTACGTAGGCCATCAATGCGATAATAATCACTATCTTCTAAAATGTTTTCAAGAAAAGTTTCCGGAATGCTGCTTGTGTTAGGAAGCACCACAGACACCTGGCCATCATCCAAAATGATTACGAAATTACATAAATATACTCTAGATGTATAGTACTTTCTTCTTACGTCAAACAATTAAATAATTGAATCAAGTGAACATTGCTGATGAGTGTAATACCATGTAATTAGAGATACTTCATTGTGAAATCATATTAAACTTTATATTTTAGAATGCGATGATAAATTACAATGATTTCTTAAGTAATAGATTTTTGACGTGTTATTATCAAATAAATGTTAAAACTACAAAAGAGGAATAAGTTGAACGTATTTTAAATAATAAAATTTAGTCCAAAAATAATGTCAATAATTCAAAAAGAGTAAATTTGGCAAAGTCAAAGCCAACTTTTTCCTGTATCAAAAGATCTTCTAATAATACTTTCAGCTTAAAAAGTCTTTATTTATACTACTCAAAAGCACTGGATTTCAGAATAAGAATAACAATTCCTTTATCTTTGGAAAAAAAAAACACATTCCAAAAGAAGAAATGTAAATTCACTGTCAAACATCTAACACTGGAAATTTGATTAACCAGAAAAATTCAGTTCCAAAACATTCGTTGCACTGCACGCGCGTATACGATCCCGACACCGCTCACGCTCCGAGTGAATTGACAAACCACAAAAAAAAAAAAAAAAAAAGAAACAAAGACCCGTCGATGTCACTCAAAATCGCCAACGGATACACGAGCTTCAACGGCCAATAAGCGCCCGTCACTCGCCGATACAATGAATAATAAAGCGCAGCGATTACCTGCACCTCGCCACATTAAGCAGTGAGAATATATACTTATAAACGTTAACCGAGAGCCGCGATTTACGCGCCTTGTCTTGCCCCCGACAACAGCTGTTCTCACCGTCGGCACTACATCCTCGACTGACTGCGCGCACCTCCACCACCACCACCACCACCTTCGACGACGGCAGCATCGAAAATAAAACGTCACTGCGTGCGCGCTCGCGAATCGACGCTCCGCTCTCTTCCAACGCACATCACACCGTCTGCTCCGAAATGTCAACCAACTCTCGGCAAAGCGAGCTGCAACGAGAAAACAACAAAAAAAAAACACTCCCCGCGCGCGCGTGTGTCGCGCACAAAGGAAAAAAAACAAAGGCACGGCGCGGTACACGCGTTATATCCCACCTACTACTCTACCCACCTACCTGCCATTGTCAATTTGAACAAAGCACATGCACGCGGCGGAAAAAAGCCATCGTCGCTCAAAGAACCCTGCATGTATATTTACGCACGAAGAAAGCACTATAAGTACATAGGCGACAGACATATATATACGCAGCGCTCGCCCACCCCCGAAGAAAGTTTAAAATCGTGCGAATAATGAGATAGAGCTGCGGATGAGGATAAGATATGTATATATATAATAATACGCACTGCACGTCTCGTCCATCGGGGCCTCCGCGCGGGCGCCGTGCGCGCACATGCACACACTGTTTTTCCTCTCGCCGCGCAAAAGCGCAATGAGCCGCGGCCGCTCGCTCGCTCGCCTCTCGCGAAGTATTGGACGATCGAGCGAGCCCGCCGAAGGCGGGCGAAGCTCGATTATAATTATGCTGAGGGTCTCGTTCGAGAAGATCACTAGGTAGTACCGCCAGTG
>JAPYZP010004398.1:0-11884 GCA_030522985.1 Torymus sinensis
ACACCTTGTCACGTGTATTTATCCCGGTCAATACGAGCCATAAACACTATACTACTCCATCAACACCCAGCCTGTCGTCATTTACGCAAATAAGCCCCGCTTGAACAAACAAATATTAGCCTAAGATTCGAACCGGTCACGATCGAGTATATATATAGGAGGGAGAGATGAAAGCAACGCGCGGCCGCTAGGACATAATCCAGATTGGCCTTAGTGTCGTAACCCGCTACTCGAAGCACAGGCGGCGGCGGTCGAAGACTGGTTAGTCATCGATATGGGTTATAATTATAACCCGCGCCTCGAGCGCCGGTCAATACACAACCGCTTGTGTGCCGCCGTCGTCGCCTCTCCTATATACCTCCACGCGCGGATAATCGTATATAGCCGGACCTACCTATCCCTATTCCTAGCTCTCTCTCTCTCTTTCCCGGTGGCACGCGCGCGCACACATATGGGGCATCGGAGATCGAAACCCGCGCGAAAATCCTCCGTGAGTAATCGTATTACCTCCTGCGAACGCTACGAGTAGTCGATGTGCGCCAGAAAGAGGAGAAGTGAGAGAGGAAGAGAGAACCTTATTATGCGTGTGCTCTAGCGGTCTGCGCGCGCGGAAAAAGCCCGGGCTAGTATTTTTAGAGCTTAATGCGATTTATATAGCTGTGAATGTGTGTGTGTATAGGTGCCGGCCGCCTGATTGGTTGAAAATGCCTTAATCGGCTGAATTCATTTGCATGCCGTACCGTACGTGACGCTTAACTGTAAATGCTGCTTCGCAGTGTATTTAGAGCCCGCGGCTGATTTGTTTATTGATATAACCGATACCGTGTATTTAAAGTCTCCTGGTCGATATGTTGAAGCTTTTATTGACTATCGAGACTTGCCTTTTTTTTTGTTTTGGGATTGTTAATGGGAATGTTGAAAATTCGCTTCTTGTGAAAGTTTAAATAAAAATATTTTCATTATTACCAACTTATCAGGCGTCATTTATCACTAACAGTTGTAAAATATTTTCTAATGTTTAATCCGCCAAATGTCGAAGTTAACATTTTCTTGAAAAATAAATCTCACATACTTAAAGCGATGGGCTCTATCTCTATATAAGATAAAAGAAACATCAGTCAGTTTTAACGCAACTTTTCACCACATTTGAAAATGTTATGAGCGATAACAGAAGTTTTCATCGCGGCCCGCACTTAAAAATTCAAAGCGTAAACTTTTTAATACCTGTAACATAATTCACTGGTCGAGCGATAAACCAACTTTTCTGCATCATCTAAACTGAAAAAAAAGGCAAGACAAGAAGAATTTTGCTTCCGCTGAAAGGCGAAATGTTAATAATCGGGAGTAGGATGTCAGTGACTGTAGCTCCATAACCCGTATCTCATTAGCCGCGAAGAAAAGCATTGAATTACACAGTCGGTGAATTCTCGCGCGGAAGCGTCTCTCGAGGCACGTCACTCATAACTTATTCATTCGCTTTGCAGGGCACGAAGCTATGGATCATCATGGAGTACCTGGGCGGGGGCTCGGCCCTGGACTTGATGAAGGCCGGCAGCTTCGAGGAGATGCACATCGCGGTCATCCTCAGAGAAGTCCTCAAGGGCCTCGACTATCTACACAGCGAGCGCAAGCTGCACCGTGATATCAAAGGTGAGTCGAGCCTTTAACACAAACGAACACCGTTACGCGGCCTGCATTTACATATTTCGCCGTGGCTAAATATGCTATACAGCGTGCAAATGCTTTTACATTTTACAAAATACAAATTTTAAACTTCTTCTATTTATGTAACTTCGACGTAAGTTTAGGTAATTTTCCAACGCAATATCTTTTGAATAATTTAAGATTTGATTTAATGCTTTCGCGATGAATATTGAGCAAAGTCTATTACGTAAATTTGTAATTTATGGCTTCGTTGTTGTTAACAAGTTAAATCCCTTTAGCCAAACTTTGTCTAAACAGCAATGTTCAAACTTGCATATTCAAATGTTTTGAGAATTATCATTTACCAAGTCAAAGGCTTGCTTAACTAAGTTTAAGAACCGCAACTAATTACGTTATAATTGCGTACCTTGAAAGCAAATATATGTAATTTTTCTATATGGTAAATAACTTGAGCAATAAAACGTTATGGGCGAGATATTCCGAGGAAAGACTTTGATAAATATACGGAAATGGCCGTAAAGAGTTAAATCTCTTCTGCTGAATGTAAATCCTCGTGCGGTTTTGGAAGATGGAGATAACGCACGTCGAGACACGCCGCTACAGTTTCAATTCGCTTTTGCGCGCGCGCGCGAGCAAAGTTCAATTTTGTCCAAAGTGCGAGAGAGGGAAGCGCACGAGTTCGCGTCGTTTTATTGTGCACTCGAAGTTTTGATGAATGGCCCGGGCTTAATGATGAAACTTTATTAAACCACCGAGATAAGTAACTGTCTTAAGAAAATACTTTGCTTATTATACCTTGTCAATGATGTCTCGAACTAATCTATCTAAAAATAATGAGTTTATTATTGTTACGGAAAACTTTGTAGACGCCGAAAATCTTTACCGAAAGTTTATAACGCAGTGTTGAAGTGCCAAAGGACTCGGTCTTTTGCTTTCTCCTTAAACACCTGAAAGTTTTAATAAGTTAGAAAAGTTTAGTACATCCTGCAAGTTTATAGCCTGAAGCACATAAATAACGTAACGCAATCTATTAGTAAGGTATTTCTCAGTATGATTTTCACATAAATACCGATCATACAAAAAATATTAGCTGTACGTGATAAACACGCGAGAGCCACATAATAAATTCTTAATTTTGTTCACTATAAAATCTTTATATTGTCATGCATTAACCATGAGTCACATCAAAAACGCATGCGCGGATATTGCTGAACTCTCGTATATTCCGCCTTTAAAAAACTAGGACGGGCAACATAGCTCGCCTTATTGCGCACACATATATCTATACATGTATAAACGAAATTCTAAAAGCTTGGCATTCGCCCTGTTCCAGCGGCGAACGTTCTCCTGAGCGAGATGGGCGACGTGAAGCTGGCGGACTTCGGCGTGGCGGGCCAGCTGACGAACACCACCAGCAAGCGAAACACATTCGTCGGCACGCCCTTCTGGATGGCGCCAGAAGTTATCAAACAGTCCGCCTACGATTCCAAGGTATTTTTCGACTTCTTCTTCCGCCTCTGTCTCTCACAGCCCCCACGAATAAGCTGGAGACTTGGAGAGTCCGCTCAAGAGTCAGTCGGGCTGTTATATTCGCCACTTTTTTCGCATCACGCTGAAAACTTTTTGAAAGTTTCCGTAGTAGCGGGGGATGGGCTGGCTCTTCATTTCAAGGGTACTTTTTACGAGTATCGAATTGCGCTGAACTTCCTTTTTTCGTCCTACTTCTTTCTTGGCGGAATTTTCCGCGCCGAGATGGATAGATGGCTAATGTGACCTTGATATGCCGGAGGCGTGTTCGTTCTATAAATCAATCAGTTTGTTGTCTTAAAGAGCGAAACGGGACGTATTATTTTCAAGAGCATTGATTTAGCTGTTCTTTCAGAAGACTTTCGTGTCAAATATAGAATACGATAAAGAGTGGAATTAATGGTCGGATGTTATTTAATAAAATCTTAAAAAAACATTACCATTAACATGGATCACACTGGTATTTGAAATAACAATTAATTATCGTAGAGCTCTTTATCCCAGCAAAGTTAAGCCAAAAGACGAAGGTCCTCGCGGTTAAGTTGGGCCAAGTGAAATCCCAGTAGGGATGCACATGCCAGACTTTGTAAAACCTCGCAGGGATCTCGCGGTAGCTAAACGACTGAACTTTTGCAGGCCGACATTTGGTCCCTGGGCATCACGGCGATCGAGCTGGCGAAGGGCGAGCCACCGAACAGCGAGCTCCACCCGATGAGGGTGCTCTTCCTCATCCCGAAGAACAATCCGCCCCAGCTCACCGGCAACTACACCAAACAGTTCAAGGAGTTCGTCGAGGCGTGCCTCAATAAAGATCCGGAGAACGTAAGTGTGCTGCTGCTGCTGCTGCTATATTGCTGGCTTGGCCTCCGCGACGCCTCTGACCTTTTGTTTGAAGTGGAAAAAAATCGAAGAACGAGATAGCCATCGCCCTTTCGTGCAAAAATAACAATTTCGCGAGAAACCTCGTTAGAGAACGAGTGGGTATTTTTCTGGCGATTGATTGTATAAATAAATGGATTTTTGGAATCGCCTAAACTGACAATGGTCATACTGCCATATAAGCAATAAAAGTAATATCGTAAACAACTTCGGGTCGATGTATTGTCACGACAAGGAAACGTGGCTAATTTTATCTGAATTGAACTACATAATTTTGATTTAGTTTTTCTTCTTTGAGTAATAGATAAAATAATAATTTGTAAAATTAAAATTCATTATCGTACAAAGTAACTTATGATCATACGGCGCGGCTTGTATTTATAAATAGAATTTTTTCTGTCTGTTAAAACTAGATAAGTTTAGGTTTTAATATTGTGTATGAACTGTTTGACATCATGCAGAGATATAGATATCAATTTTTAAATATTTATAATATCTTAGTCTCCATCACTAAATAAATCCTATAATTAATGAATGTTATTTCCTGTTTAAATAAGAGCTTGATAAAACGAGATTAAAGGTGGTATGTCGTATATATCAGATTAAGAGCGAGATTCTACGGGTAAATTTGCCATGATAACACCGAGAACCTCTATTATTGTCGCGGAAAAATCTCCAATGCTCGCGTATCTTATAATAATTAAAAGAAAAATTGGTATCTTATCATATATTATTGTTTAAATGATAATATAAAAATTCTTATCAAACATTTTTTCCATCAATGTAAACACGAAGCACTACATTAAAAATAAAAAATTATTGTTCCACTCGCGTTAAGTTAATATACATTAAAAGACCCCTATCAATCGTTCTCAGAGGCATTAGCTTTCTTTATCAAACTTTATGATTCCACGACATAAAGTCTAGAAATGAAGGAGTTTGACATTTTCTTCTAACACGCCAGAAACCATGACGTCAGCTTCCTTTTCACGTGTTTCAGAGGCCGACGGCGAAGGAGCTGTTGAAGTTCCAGTTCATCAGAAAGGCGAAGAAGAACTCGTACCTGATTGACCTGATTGACAGGTATAAGAAGTGGAAGTCTCAGCGCAGCGAGGAGTCCGAGACGGAGAGTGAGAATTCGGACTCGTAAGTATCGTTCCTGCAATCTTGCTCGTGACGTTGCAAATAGTTTGATTATCCACGTATATGCTTGTTCGTCTTATTTTTCGCGACTCACGGACTTGACTAGTGTTTTGACATTTCTTTCCATCGCCTTCGCTTGATGAAATATATAGTATGACAATTTAAATAGCAAATAAAGTAATTAAATTTATTGATTAAAGAATATTCTATTCATTAAAACGATATTGTATAAAAACATCTGTTATGCTTTAGATAATTAGTATAATCAATAAGACGTATTATACCCAATCAATGTAATCATTACAAATTGAAATATGGCCTAATGAAAATAATAATGGCTTTGTTCGTGAAAATGAGCTCACAAAGCAAAGTATTGATCTAATAGTGGCTTTGTCTGCGCTGCACAGGGAAGAGTCGAAGCAAGACAGCGACATGGACGAGCCGTGGATAATGACAGTGAAGGGACCCCACGGGGTCAAGGGATCCTCGGGCGTTCCCATGATGCCTCTCGAGGAACAGCAGCCACAGCAACAGCAGCAGCAGCAGCCAACCTCGCTCAGCCACACGCCAAACCACAGGCCTCAACACAATCAGCACAATGAACAACAGCAACAACAACAACAACAACAGCACCAGCAGCCGCCGCCGCCACAGCAGCAGCCGCAACAACAGCAACAACAACAACAACAATCCAAGCCACACGCGAACGGAGCCTCCAGGTCGCCGCCTAAGGAGTCTAATCTCAACCACTACAAGAACGACTCGAGGGATTCGTCGCGAGATGGACAGAATAAACATATGCCGGTAATCTTATTGGCCGACTTTCTACGCCGCTGCTAAAATTAGACCAAGCATTTGTTAAAATATAATAAATTTTGAAACAACGTATAAAATCTTCCAAAATCAAGATATGATCAATAGAAAATAGTATTTTCTCATTGTCTTTTGTTTTATTTTATTGAAGATATTTTGATTTGATAGATAATTTATTATTAAAGTTATGTACAACAGCAGATCATCTTTTCAAAATCTAGTTCAGTTGTAATACATTGTATTTGTACAAGATTTATTAATATAGTATAGATCAGAACTATAATTTTTATGAACAGAAAAGTGAATAAAGAAATGTTTATAATAATATTCCAGTCCCGGCCACATGAGGCAGCCCCTAAACCGCCTTCATCTGCTGATCCGCGGGACAGTCGCGAGTATCAAGATTACACATTGATGGCCGTAAAGGATATGATTCGTCGCCGCGATCGCGGTCATGAAATAGACGAGAGAGAGCAGCGGGAAAGAAAGAGCAAATCAGAAGTACCGACAATGGAGCATCGTTCGTCTTCAGACGATAAACAACAACAGAGACCGAGAAGTTCGCAAGAGATGAAGCATCCGCGCAGTCCCGTTCTCAATGGTGTCATTCTTCCACTTATATCTGATGTAAGTATTCTCCTTTGATCGATTCTAATTTGAACTATTTAAATGTTTTACGATGTACACTAAAAACTTTAAAAGTGATAAAAATATTATAAATAATATTTATTGATCTTATCGCATGTTTTATATTTCAAGCTTACGTATTAAAAATATTTATATTTCTATGAAAATAGTAACATTGTAAGTATTTATTATTCATGTAATAACGATATACCTATTTTAATTTCAGTTACAGCGAAAATATCAATATACCTCAAGGGACAACGGTGATGGTAGTAACAGTAGCAGACATAGTGGGGCGTTGGATGAATTGAGAGGTGCCTTTGAAGTTGCAGAGCGAACGTCGCCTGGAATAAGCGAGAATCTTGTTAAGGAAATTTTCAAAGCATTGCTTCCGCCCAACCATTCGGATGCACGTCTTTCCATGCTTATGGAGAAGGTTATTTCAAAGTAAGTTACACGTACATTTCAAGTAAAAAAAAATTAAAATATCAGAATTATTAACATGTGATTTTGCCAAAAATTCATAATATACCTGTACATTATTTATTCTATAAATATTAAAGAACATTTATTTTATTTTAGGGACACGTAGGGACGTGAGAGTGCGAGGATTCGCAGAAGACTGTGGTCAGAAAATACATTAACACTATAGACGATGGCTCGTGTTCTATGGATTCGCCAAGATCGTCAAGTTTGTTAACGATACCTGATTTGCAGCACCAGCTCCCCAGATCCTGCTGTGCGAATCTGACAATTGCCTTCAGATTAACGTGATCTCGCAGGGTTTTTGCGTTGCACCTGCAACTAGGTTTCGTTTTACTTTTTTTTTGCTTTCGTTTTATTTTAAGAATAACTGTAAAAAGTAAAGTTGTATGAGAAATCAAGATATCGAGGAGAGAATTTTGTGAGCGTAACTGTGTTGCGTTTCTCTTCTATTTCAAAGTAACTTTTTCTTTTTCTATTTTTTGTTGGAAGTTTGTAAGATTTGGCTGTTTAACAAAAAGCCAGAATTTGTTGAATTGTTCTTGCCTCATTGCAGAGCTATCCGGAATTCGCACTAGTCTTTTAGTCGCCTCGAATATTTGACGATCAAAACAATCGAAAGAGATTATCTATTTGCGATTATTTGAGATGAATTATGAAAAGTAATTGTTTACTTACGTTTAATTCAAGTATTATTGTTGCAGTGCCAAATATTTTAAATTTTTCAAATAATAAATTGTTATAGCAGGATGTGGTGTTTAAAGAAATATAAAACCTTGAGTACAAAATATCAAAAAGAACATTGAAAAAAATATAGTTATAATAATAAAAAAAAGGTAGTCCATCATTAATAATGGAAAATGAATCTCTAGATAGTAAGAGGAAATGTATTAGCGTATGTAACGTGCTTTTTAAAAAAGTAGACATCGATTTCGATAATATCACACTATATGATATTTTTTCACGCGTGTAGCACTTAGACCTGATTATTTTTCATAATTCATATAAATAAAGGATGTTCAAGACTGCCTCAGATGTTTCCTTTTGCTCTTGTAGTTGAATAACGAAGTGCTACCGTACACTCGTTCGATTCTTAAAAAGATAGTTTCTGCAGAGAAATGTTTCAAAAACAAAGCGAATAGCTCGGAGCAATGCTAGTGGCATGCGTTGTTAATTTTAAATAAAAAAAAAAAATAAGCGATAATGCGTGTTCCGGATTCTGTTTAAGAAAGAGTGAAATCAGAAGTAGAAAAATCTTAGCCTCGTTGCCAGAGGTTCTGTAAATATGTATTTAGCGCGTTAAAATAGAAATCTTGTTCTAATTATCGACGTGCCTGCTAAATCGTCCTGAAAGTCCGCAGTAAAAATTCGCAGGACGCATCCTTAAATAGTCAAGGGAGCAGAATAATTAATTTTGAACGATACCTAGCGGAATAAACTTACAGCCAATGTTGTTACTTGTACAACTGAACGTAGCGTAGAAACAGTAATTCATTATAAGTAAATAAATTTTTTTAACCCAAAATTGGTTTTGTAAATTACTATTACATAATGAACAATATTGTGTTTCCACGAAATTTATTTTGAGTTTCACTCTGATATCATACTTTTCTTGCATCGTAATGAGTACCCGCGAGTGGCTTTAAAACATTTCATCAAAGACAATACGAAGAAAAAAAAACTCTTTGCCATTTACTGGACATCATTGTTTTTCGCGTATCGCGAAGATTCCCATAAAAGTTGCAGGACGTCGATGCTTAAAAATCAACGTTGTTTGTAAATGTAAACTAATGTATTTTATAATAATTATAATATATATACATATATAAATATACAACTCGTAGACGGATTCCTCGTGAGAGTAAAAATGAAAAACAAATCGTGATACAAGAATGATAGAATTTAAAGAGAGCGGAAGAGTGAGAGTCAATAAAGAAAGTCGATAAGAATATCGAAGATAGAGCTATTATACGAAAAAATAAAACAACAATGTAAAGTTTAATGAAATAAGACTAAGTATTAATTAGCGACGATGATATGATGATAAATGCAAACATAAAAATACAGACACATAACTAAAGGTAAGAGAGCAGAAAACGTTAGGTAGTTGCGTTTATTCTATTTGACGAGTTTACGAAAGGATTCTCGTTGTAACAGCGTTGAAAACCGCAGCTAAGAAAATAAGAATATAAAGCTTAACTCGATGACGCGTCTTTTACTTACTTAACCAATTAATTATATAAGTTTTATAGTTTCTTGGTTCGTCTCCAGTTGCGAGTTATCGAGTTTAGTGAACTTTGAAAAAACTACTCTTACGTCGCTGCCATACTATGCATACTTTGGCGATGCATCGTTATCCCTTAAAGAAATTCTTTTTAATTTTAGATAGCTTTGTCGAAAAAGAAATAAATACTTTACTTCTTTTTTATCAAACTTGAAAATATTTTAAATTACGTTAATTGTACTTGTTGTGTAATAAAAATAAAATTATTTCATAACTTGATTTTCTTGATTTGTATTATGTAATCCTTCAAATTTAGTAAAATTTTATATTTTAATGTCGTCAGTTATAACCTTACTGCAAATATCTATTTTATTATATTCTTTCACCGAGGATTTTATTCTATAAAAATTATAAATATGGCATCATGAAACATTTTTTTGATACTCCGTGTGTAAAGTTCTACTTTTACGCACGCTTAGGTTTGCAAGCGTGCGCTAAAATGTCACTTTATGCACGTTGTGTCAACAAATAATGTTCGATACAGGTGATAAAAATCACTAAATCATTTTTATTGCACTAGTATCGAAAAGTACTATATTGATATTATAGATATAGTGAACTGTATCAATCTGACTTTTCTCGGCAATGTTATACATTGTATTATTTGCCATTAATATTTAGCCATAAAATACAGATTTTGATTGCCATAATAAAAATTATCTAAATCTTTTCTAACATTAAAATTTTGTAACATAAAACTTTAAAAATGAATTATTTTACTAATTAAAAGATATATATTTTTAACATTTTGTGAAAAAATGAAGCTGTCATATCCAACGATATTTTTGTATTTGTATTTATGAAATGTCCGATGTTGGTTATTATAGGGATCTTTTATATATTTTAAATACTGGAATTATTACTTTCTAAATTATTACTTAAAATTTAATTTTTTTATTGAAACTATATCATTTCATGTAAGTTAAGATGTTACGCACATATATCTTTATTATTGAAATCAGTAATACGTGTCTTACGAAAGGTTCAAGAAAACTTGTAGTTTCATGAACGTTCGCATTATATTTCCCGCAATAGTATCGTATTGATATACTATAGAATATAAACGTAATATGAAATCAGATCGTTTATATAAGAACACGGATAAACTGGTTTTTTGAAATTTATATTAAATAGCCTAATGTAAGTAGCTTCGTAGAGTCCTCAAATGATGCAAAATTCATTATGATTTACGATTGACGAATTTTTAAATAATTAAAAATACGGTAAGTTTACGTGTTTATATTTAACATTTATCAAATTAAGTTTGTTTTATAATTTATACTTTAAACAGTGGCAATCATTTTTTATAAATACATCGAAAATTTAACATTCAAAGTTTGTTGATATGCGATGCATAAATTACTTGTACTTAATCTATATTTGTAATCTAAAAGTTATTATTTGATCATTAATTTTTAATTTTAAGTGAAAATAATTATATGATTCTGATTTTTATCAGTTACAGTATAATTGGCTTTTAACGTTATTATTATTATTATTATTATTATTATCTGTATTAAATTACTCAAAAAGAAAAATTTTATTCTATTTACGTATGATCATTTGCCATATAATAATATTAAAACTGTAAAATATCATGACAAAATAAGTTCCTACCATAGTAACATCTTAATTTTCTTTATTTTTCTCTGAACTTTATTAAGTGATTTTATATATTATAGCTTGTGTAGATATAATATTTAAAATTAAAAGTTACAGAATAATAAGCAATATTGCTAGGCCACATTTCGTGCCAGTATAGTAGACACCTACGCTTTATGAACTTTTATTTATTGATGCATTAGTTTGGAAAGAAGGATTCCAACGGGCATACAAGAATTCTGCCCCTTAGGGTACTCGTATGAAACCTATACCACTAGAAAGTAGATAACAAAAATTTAGGTTGAAGTTTTCATCCCTTAAGACGGAAAATTAAAAAAAAAGCAGTTGGCATGTTTTAAAAGATGTTTAAAAAATGTTTTAATAAAAATTGTTTCTATATTAGAGCTCACAAAAACACCATCTTTATGCGAGTTTTATACATTCTATATAGAAATTATAAAAATATATTTCACCTCGTGACACTACTTTTCCTTTGAAAGAAAACCAGCAAATTACTAACGACCAGAGAAAATTCAAACCACTGCCATGCAGCTATTTACTTATAGAAAAGTATAAAGATTATTTTTTTATCTTGAGTACTCACACCCCTGGAATGCATAGTATGCACTACGTATTATCGCAAATCTTTTTTACCTTGAAAAGATATGGTAGGGCACTTTCGGTTAATCGCCAGTTAGTTAGAACAAGTGCCACGAGTCGTTTTTTATTGTTTCATAAAAATAAAAAAGAATCAGTCCATTCAAATTAAACGAAATTAATCGGCTTAAAACCTTCATTAAGACCGTATATTTTCTTTTTTAAATTTGCCATGGTGATGCAGGGTGTAAATACTTGTCAAAT
>JAPYZP010004399.1:0-10289 GCA_030522985.1 Torymus sinensis
ATAGAATATCCTCGAACGAATTAACGATCACGATAAACCGATAACTAGGATACAGGTTCACTATTTCTCAACAACAGCGCAGCTAACTATACTCCGACAGACAATTTCCCCGAATCCCCGTAGAAACTCTCGTAAATTCTCGCGCGCAATCGCATCTCATTAATCCCTTCTGCATTAGCTCCGACCAAGGGAGACACGCCACGGCGATGCATCGCCTCCGGTCACTTTCACCTATAATACGTGTCCGCGCGCCTATACTATTCTCGCGCACCGTAAATTTTCCATTGCTTTTCGAAAAGCCCGCGCTCGCTTGCCGCGGTATGTGCGCCTCGTAAAACCGCGAGGCGACTGGCGAAACCGCATACGCTGGCTGACTTTTACGAGGCTCGAGCTATTCGCGCGAGCTGCTGCAGTATAGGTAGGTAGCTGTTTATTTTTTTAAAGGCGCGCGCGTGCGCTCGATCAAAGGGCCAACTGCTGCCAGCCGACGTACGTCGCGCGCTGCACGCATCCATTATAAATGCCGGGGCTAATTTATCGGGAGCGCCGAGTCCATTCGTACGTCAACAGCTATTCATCGCTCGAGCCGTTTGATGCGCGCGCGCACAGTAGCGTGTGTAGGGATAAATCGCGTGAGGCGCGATTTTCGGAGTCGACGTTCGAGTAAAATGCCTATAGGAGAGGAGACTTTTAAGGTGGTCGATGACACCTCGAGGTATTAGTTTTTACTCTAGTTGTAAGAAATTTATGTTGATCTCAACAATGCACGGAAAAGAAAAGTTACCAACCCAAATTGGTCAAAAATCGCAGAACCAAAGGTGATAGTGTAACCAACGTAATTGGTGAGAGGTAGTTAGATGGATGGTTGTCGTAATTATTTTATTTCTTGGTCTTTTGGCATAAACAAGTGATAGTAATAACTATTGAAAGTTAATAACGACAACCAAATCGATAGTAGCATCGTCTGCTTTTTTACTCTTGGAAATGCCAATTTTGTAGTTGAAACAACTATCGAGAATGATATATAACGATAGGTTGGTACGTTTAATAATATGAAAATGGTTATCGTATATAGTTATCGTATTTATTGATAGTTTTAAATAACGATATAGATTAGTAAGTGTAACGATATGAAAATGGTTAACAGAACTACTACTTGTTTGTTAATCCAACTATTCGTTTGTGTTCGGTCCGTTTCAACCAACCGGTTCATTAGGATAATTTTCAAACATCTAAGTAGAGAAGGGAACTTCAACTAATTCAAAATTTTGTTATACGTATCTATATTATTTATAAACACAGTAAAATATTTATAGCAAAGCTACACCTTCATTGATCACTGAAGTTAATATCGCATTTTCCGATCCTATAACCAAGTGTGTGGGTGGTAATCTGAATATGCTTTCATGTTTGTCACACAAATGTCTAAATCGTATTCAGTCATAGAGATCTAACTAAAAAGTCCGCTTTATAAGATATTCACCTCATCAAAAAAGGTATGGTTATAGAAAATGTGTGTAAGAAAAAAATATAGGTCACTTGTTTGATTAAATAGACTGCAGATAGATACATGAAAACCACATATATGTGTACATCAGATTCGAAATTGTTAAAAGTAATTAAAAACTTTTTATAAACAAAGAGAAATATATTGAAAGGTTGTAAAAGGCAGCTTTTACTAATCGAATACATTTCAAAGCTCTAAAGCTACAGAAAAAGTTTATTAAACTATGCCAAATCAATGTAAAACCTTTCTTTCTGCTGTACAAATTTAAAAAGTTTTGAATTCACCGTTTAAATGATTTTTGTTTTTCATTGACTTCAAATTGAATGCTGTATGAAAATTTTAATTAAAATTCACAAAAAGCGACAACTTTTGTATAAAACCTTTGCGTAATTGTACAATATCATGGTATACAGAAAAGATTTTATTGATTTTGTAGAATTAAGTAAATGTCTATTGATTCACTTTATCTGTGAAATTTTTGTAATAGTATCAGAAAAATGCAATTTCAAATATATAGAGAAATTCATTTCGATTAACTCTAAATTAACTCTTCTTTTCATTTGAAAATTGGCATAACTATTGCTTGTCAAAAAATAATTGAATATTGAAAATAGGGCCTTGTAGAGCCAATCAAAAAATACATCTATAGCAAATTTGATGAAAGTCGTTTATATTGTAAAATGTAATTGATAAATTTTAAAACAGAATTAAAACAATAAATAACCGTATTTTTTAACAATATTGGCGCTATTACTATCATCATTTCAATTGTCAAAAATGGTTTTTGTAAAATTTTACGCGGCTGCTCCAGATTCAATTCTTGCACCTTAAATACGTTTCCACTATAACTTTATGACGGGGTTACACCACGTTATAAATAATATGGCGTAACTAATTTTTAAATTAAAAAATATTTTACTATTGTATTACTCTGGCTAAATAAATAAATAAATAAATACTGAATCTTTAGTTTTTTATGTTTTCGTAAGAATATAGGGTTTATTTGTGGAACAAATAGTTTATATAATAAAACATTAAATTAAGTATGCCAATGAAATGGAAACGAATTTTAAATATTATTTTTTTAACTTTTAAAATTGGTTTTATATTTAAACTCTTTTCGTTTATTTCAGAAGATTGTGGAAAGAAATATCCAAGATGCTCGCGATCAATATTACTCTTCATGGACAGTCGTGGCAAGACCAACAGGAAACCGGAAATCCTGCGCAAATCGCCGCAGCAGCCACCGAGAAACGATGGACGTTCCCGCACTCGAGATTCGATTCCCTCTGACATCTTGCAAATCCGTTGTACTTCCGAGAATATTGAAATTTACTTTTTAGTAAATTTACCTTGCAGGATGCTGAATTTGAAAAAGGACTGGTCGAACAAGCTTAGATACTATATAAAATGTGGATGACGTATACGTAACTCATAAAATTAGATTACTTTCTTACCTGTAGATAGCAAAAATTTAATAATAAATAAAGTTTTGATTTGACGCATTCATGGCTACGACGGAAATGAACTTTTTATAAGTTATTTTATTTTAGTTTATAAATATTTGAAAACTCTTGAAAAAATATAAATTTCTTTTCTTTTTATTCCAATTTTATAGAACCTGCAGTGGGAAGTATTTTATGATTGTCATTTTTATAAAACTAACAATGTTTTCATTGAAAAATAGATAAAGTTTTTTCTTTTTTATATGCTTTGTTGCATCATTCTTATTTTATTCGCCTTATTCATTATCTCGATAGAAAACAACATTTATTTTGTAAAGCAATTTTATGTTACAAAATTTCTTTAAAGAAATAAGTAAAACTTTTTTTAAAAAATATTTTTGTTCCACAATATTGTCAAATATATTAAGTACGACAAAATAAAGTGCAAAACTCTAAAAAAATCCCGAAACAAATTACCCGCCAATCTACTCGAGTGTAAACACTTCAAAGCGTTAAAACAGCGAAAAATTTACTTTGAGAAAACCCATATGGAAAAAAAATGGCACGCCAAAAATCCGAACTCGTATTTGCCCGGGGAAGATTTATTTGTAGAGAGATCAGCCACACAGTGAGGAGATCCGGGGTACGTGTTTGACTTTCAGGCCAATTAAAACAAACGCCTGTTCCACGAAATTGCGCGCTTTAGACTTGGATGTGCGCGCTTGGTGTACGACACGACGGCTCGCACACACTCACACACACACCCATATCATATGAGCCTATATTACGGAAATAGAAGACGCGCAAAAAAGTGTGAAACAGCGAGAATATAGCCGGAGCAACTACGGAACAGTAGGAAAAGAGTTGAAACACTTGTGTGAGGCTTTAGATTTCTGTCTATACCATTTTTTTTTAAATTATTCAAAGCAACGTGTATATTTTAGTATTAGAGGAATGCTTAAGTGTATTCGTATTTATAAATTTAATTTTTAACCCAGCTTTGTTCTTATATATTACGTTGAATTCTCACAACTCGCAGGGGTCTGAATAAATTTAACTTATAAAAATACATATCATAATTTTACGAGACCAAACTATAAATTCAGTTACACAATTATCATTTGAATTTATTGTTTCAAGAATAAAGAAACAAACAGTTTATTACGGATAGATATCCGTACGAATATGCAGAATAAAAAGAGGCAAGGAGTACAATTGAACCGCCGGGTGCTGTAACTCGTTACTCCCCGATTTCGCCGCATAAGTATTTCTTTAATAACTAAAGAACGTTAATAGCTAGAAATATGGTTTATTTGGGAAAAAGATGCACTATGAAATTCTCTACAAGAATCCAGCGTCAAAATCTGGATTTGATATTTGAAAAAATGAACAATACTTGTGCGGCGAAATCCGGGCGTATCGAGTTACAGCACCCGGCGGTTTAATTACAATACAAGTATGACGATGATTAGCAGAAAGCCGGCCCGTGGCAGTCGCTGCTATAGTTGCTATAGTGTTTCTGACTCGCGAGTCGGCGGCCCTGGTTCAAGCCTGGGGTCCGTCACTTTTTATTATTAAAAGTTGCGATAGCTCACTCGTAATAGTCTCAACTGTCCTTTTTTTCAACTTAAATTTTACCTGACTTACTACACCTTGTTCAGTTTGCCTACATAATCATAGTTCATTGGATGAAGAAATACCCAAGAACACCCATCACCATATACGTTTCCGACCCCCATACCCTGACGTCACCGAATCTCTACCACCCGAAGGCAAAGTGATTCAATGAAAAATCTCCGAGAGCGCGCGCGCGTGCCACCGGATTATTATCCCAAAGCCGAAATTGAATGGTGACTCACTTCCATCACCGGCATTCCTTCATTCGACTTTTTAGCTGCATTCGAGGAACACGAAATCTCAAAAGCGAAGGGTCTTACGGGGAAACCCATCGCGGCTCTCCTCAATAAAGAAGCATCGTACAGGAGAGAGAGAGCAAAGTAGCGGCCGACAGTAGACCACCGGGGGGATTCGATTCCGATGCAGCAGCCTCGGCGAAGATGAATAGCGGGAAAGATCGATGCGAAGCCGGAAGAACAAACGCGAGGTGCATCTCCGGCCGACGAGGCTATCCTACCGCGTTGTAGTCCGACAGCCGCCCAAGCCGGTCTTACGTCGTGTGTATATAGTCGAGGGTGTGAAAGGCCACTGCTTGACAAGATTCCTTTTAGAGAAACTCAAATGTAGATATTGTTAATCTATGAGTTATAGAGATATAAGGCTCGGGTTTGACGTTTTATATAAATGATTTACATTCTAAATTTTTGTATTTTTTTTTTCTATACCATTTTTTTTTTTTAGATTGAAGCGATATTTGCCAAGCTGAATTAGCTGCATGAAATGTAGGTATGTTTACATTAGAAAATTTATTACGTTTATTTAAAAATATAGTAATATAAATCACGGTTACGCAGATTCTTTTGTGGTGACTCACCGCTACCGAATGCCCATCTGCTGTCTAACCCTTTCATTTGAATGTATCTGTTAGTGAAGTCAGAGTGATATTTTCTTCGAAACCAGACGTTGCTGGAACATCGTGGGTTGTCCACCCGGAAAGGGAGGAATGACCACATAGAGATAAAAAAGTAAACCCTCTTGACTAATATGCCTTTCTGATTTTACTACTTTCAGTTTCAGTATGTCCAGAGTGAGATATTCCTTACACATTCTATATGTGTCAGTAAATGTATTTTTTGATGTTTTGGAATAATCGTTAGCACGTGAATACGAGGGTTTCTTCCATAATCCATTAGAATTTTAATAATATTTTAAGGATGACTTTCAACTCAATAATGTTTGTATTTTTCTTTAAAAAGATTATAAATTTGAAAAAGAATAAAAATTCAGTTATTTTACTAAAGTAAAAAGACGATGCCATCTCAAACTAAAAAATGTGCTCAATTTACACGATCTATGGCAAAATGCACAGAACACAATTGAATTAGTCATACTTTCTCACTTTCGAAAACTTTTTCCGCGGCGCAGGACTCGAAAAAGCAGTTTTCATTTTCACCGCAGGAAATCGACTTTCGATATATGAAAAGCAGGCGAGCGTGAAGGCAACACGAAATGACGAAAAGTAGGGCAGCAGTTGTCCAGCATTCCGGCATCGACGAGAGGCGTTTGACGCACGTCACAAAGTGATAAAAAAAAAGCCTCCGCGCGATGGAGGCGCGAAAGGAAGAAAGGATGATGCGGCTTCAGTTGACGGACAGTTCCGGGTCTATTTCACGTTCGTTAAAGTAGCTTCTGTGTGTATGCGATGGCCTCATTTTTTCTTCTATATACTAACGTATACGTAATATGTACGGTTCATTCGTAACTTCTCTCTGCCACGCAATCCTCCTATTTAGTTTGTCAATGTTTCAAAACTATCACTCGGATGGAATATATCATAATCGTTTTCATTTTTCAACAATTTACCTGAATGCTTTGTTGTATGCCTCGCAAAATCAATACGAAAAATAGCTTTGTCAATATTTATTTTATTTGCAAAGATATTACGTAATAATGCTATTTATTAGTTTTAATTTCCATCCAATCAATATCTTGTACTATCGGCAATAGGATACTTGACTACCCTTGCATCCCTCGATCCCTTTGAATACCCTCTATAAAATGCAAAACTCATTGACCCAGTTTCTAGAATTTTTGAAGTGCACTCCAAAGATCGCAAATACTCTTCTATCAAGTTTACTGTATTTAAAATATCTTATCTTACACAATCAACTATTTTATCTATAATATGTGCAGATATAATCCCTTCTTTAAAAAGTGATGACAGGACGATCTGAAGCCTCTATAGATTTCATTTGTGCTTTACTCTTGGATAAGAGGTGCGAGAATTTAAAATTAAATGTATAATTCTTTCATTTGCTGATTATTATTTATATTGGAATGAAAATAATTGAAATGAAAAGTATTGGGTAAATAATAATTAAATTAATATTAGTTGTAGCTTACAAAAAAATAAATAACACGTTATAATTGTTTGTTCAAGTGAATGCCAGAATTATAGTAATAACTTTTAATGGTCGTGGCTCTCACCTGTGATGCCGATATGCCATATTAGAAGTAATGCCAGAAGTAAAACAGAATAAGTACTCAGTTATTGAATTGGGCGGTAAAATTCAAAACAGTAAGCAAATTTCTAATTTTAGCAATCAAGAAGGTTTTGAGAATTTGTATGAAAAGTAAAAGAGATTCTTTTAAATGAATTATGGCAATATTATGTTCAGATATTATTCTTTATTTAATACTTCAAGAAAAAAATATTCAATCAAAAAAATTTAATAAGTATTTGCAACTCTTTGGCCCCATAACTGCACGAATTTCAAGTTATTTAGGCCCCGTCCCATGAAAATCCATAAAAAGTAGAGAAAAATATAATAAAGCCAAAATTTTAGAAATGCAATATCTCTGACATGAGTAAAATAGGTCTAGAGATTATGTCCCGGATGATTTTTTCAGAAATTATGACTACATTTAGTATATAATTAGTACATAAAAAGAATTTTTTTGAAAATATTTTTTTAGGGGATTTTGGCCTTGAATGTTTATACCTAAGATCCCGATAAGAGCTTACTATTGGTTAATCATTACCGACTATTTTTCATCCATTTTCCCATATTAAATTTCCATGAGAAAAATGGATTATTTTTTAAAACTGTGTCACAAAACCATTCTCGAGTGTTGGAAATGTTCTTACGTCTATTTATGACGAAATAAAAATTTATTACAAATTTTTTTTTTAATTTTTCAAACCCTCTAAAAAATAATAATAATCTGTAGAATTCTTCATATATTTAAATTTCTCATACTTATTACACACCAGGTGCTGCAGAAAAATTAAAAGATATCGTAATCTTAATTTCGCATTTGTATTTATCGTCTCAATCCACAAAACAACAACGTATATTTTAAAACACATAAAGCCAGTCACACCGAAAATAAAATTCACTTGTCAATCTTCTCACTCTAGAATTTCGCCATCGCTTTACGAGCCACTATATAGCATGAAGAAATAATCGTGTGCAGAGCAGCGACATCAAACGCATAACCCCCTGCACTCGGCTGGAAATCGCAAAACGCGCGCATATAATGTGACGCGTCGTCGGGCCGACAAAGGCGGCAGTGTTGTACTATGCACGTACATAATGTACACAACAGCGACGCCCGCCGCCCGGCCCCGCATAAGCGGCGCTCGCGCGCGAAATATGTGTCGTAATTAGGTTAATGGCTGATGAGCAAGATTGATATCCCCCCGAGAGAGCGCAAGATGCACTTCGCTCAAGATGCTGCTGCTGCTGCTACCGCTGCTGCTGCTGTCGAAAGCAATGTTCTTGGAAATGACTCGGCTATATCGACTTCCGCGATGTTATACGACGCGGCCGGGCCATGAGGATCGGTAGTTTTCGAAAATTATGTTCTTTTATTAATGGATTCAGATGTGAACTTAAGGGCTCGGGGGTTCATGAAAATAGATTGCTTCATTCTGCTTTGATGTACAATTAAAGTGTATTACCCTTCAGGCGTTTATGAATCATATTATACTTGTTTGGTTAAAACCGCGTGATGCTTCGGAGCGGAATTCGGTATTGCATAATGTTTTAAAAAATAACTGAGGGATCATCGTTACGTCTTTTTGTATTATTGATCTCTATTTTACGCGATAATATCAAATTTATTAAATTAATTATTGTGATAAATGAATTTGTTTAACATACAAAGAAAGAGTGTGAAGTGATAATTAAAATCATAAAATTTGTTTGGACATGCCGTCACGAATCCAAATGATAATGTGTGTGTGTGTGATGTGCTTTTTTGGTACATATAAATAATAATTATAATTTGTACTCGAGAAGCTCTTGCAGTTCCTTATCCTAGAATATTCAAGTATAAAATTAATAATTTCATTCAGCATAAAGGGATTTTTTTTTCTTTTTTTTTACACGAGCTGAAAAGCTCAATTATTACAATTCATATGTATTTCAAATCATAAATAAAGAATAATTAAGATACAATTAGTGATAAATATACGGTACATAAACACAATCAATAAGGCGCACACTAACGAGCGAACCGATTTTTTAAAAGTATTGTAAATAGCATCTATTATAGAGAAGTTGGACGTCGATACATTGGCTCAAGCACCACGCTATACAATTGTCAGTTCTTTAAAAGACAAAAATCATTCAAACCATTGTGCCAGCAGGCATCCAGCTTAATTTTGATCGACTAAAGTGTATCCGTGTTATATTGCCACTATTGCCGTGTATTATCATTACGATAAAATAAACGTAACTTTGTTTCTTTACTTACGGTCACAGCCTGCAAAAAGAAATAAAGAATAAATCGTTAGGAGCATTTTCTAATAAAAAATAAAAAATTTTTTATACTATATATATATTTTTTATATATTTTGTATTAATCAGAGTATCATCAGGAGTTTTTTTCAAAAGTACCAAAATGTAATAACTATTTTTAATCCTATTTACGTTAATAAAAATGCTAACTCATATGCTTGTTAAATTGATGAATAAACATCCGATGAGACTCCTGAGCTTAAAATGGCTAGAATTCCGAAAACGGCAGACAATCCAAACTTCATCATTCAATTTCTTTTACTATTATTCACATTTATGGAAATTTGACAAATAAAGTACTCAGGTTTTCATTTTCTTTTATACATATGTTTACGATTCTTACGACTAAGGAAGTCGTGCAAAACAACAGAAACATTAAATAATTTTAACGTATTTATATTGCGAACTGAAACACGATGTTTCTGGAAAAATCTTTGTCGACAAAGTTATATATTTATAAACTTCTAGAAGTAATACTAAACAGATTTTTGAAAACTTAATTTGAATTATAATACGACCTCACTGATTATTTATAACTTATTCTAAACTAATTAATTATTACTATCGTCTTTTAACAATGTTTCGCAATTGACATAATCAAATAACCCTGTATTACTTCTGTCGACATAACGCTAATTAAACGAGAATTGCAAATCTCACTCGAGATTGAAGCACAGATTTAAAAACAGGGATTGAAGAGAGCTACTTAATGCATGCAGCTGATTGAATATAAGAAAGGGCTCATTATGGCGGACCGCGGCATACACTCGAAAGGAGCCGCATGAATGGCCAATTGAATTGTATACACCTAATTGACTTGAGCATTCCGCGAAATGAGCTGCGTATACAACAAATTAGTTATTGGAACCCCTCGACTAAATTAAGACCTCGTTAAACAAATTTTGCTCTGCAACG
>JAPYZP010004400.1:0-10278 GCA_030522985.1 Torymus sinensis
CCTACATAACTCGATTTTAAGCTTCTTTACTCTTTGTCAATTCCTCCACTAATTTACGAAAAACTTGTGCCACCTGACTATCGGGATACATTTTTAAAACACTTTGACCCTTATCTGCTAACCTACCAATTGATGGATCAATTGGTATTTTAGTTAAAAATGGTACTTTTACCATTTCTGAAAGAGAGACTCCACCATTGGATGAGAATATGTTGGTGCATTCCTAAAACGTTTTTTTTTTACATAAGTACTGAAAAATTTTAATAAAATAATTTTTATTTAAATTTAATTATGTTTACTCACTGAACATGTTGGACAAACAAAACCACTCATATTCTCAACAATTCCAACTATTGGAATACCTGTTTTTCTACAAAATGTAATTTCTCGTAAAACATCATCAACTGCTAAAGCTTGTGGTGTTGTAACAATGATAGCGCCATCACATTTTACATTACTATAAAAAAAATAAGATATTTATATTTTTTATTATTTATATTATATTCATTCATATTAAATATTCTAAATATCCCTTGTAATCTTTTATAAAACACCTGTCTATTTAAATAACTGACCAGAGGCTTATCAGCTGCATGACTTTAAGCTGTTTATCTCTGCTAATTTTTTTGCTGTGGGGTCACATGACTCTCACTCATTATCACGTGTGTCTGATGTTAGTCAGGTCACATGTGATTGTTTTTTTCATTATCAATACAAAATTATGTATACTCTACAACACTTTGCATAAATTTTTTTTTTAATTACTTTTATCTACAAAATTCAATCTTTATTATCTTGAGGATAATAAATTTCGAATGTTTTTATAAATTGAAACTCTATATTTATTTATTATTTAAACAAATATATACTTAATTTTTAATTACATTAATTTTAGAAAAATTACTCACCGTAAATTCTCCATAACAGTTATGTGTTCATCAGATGTGCCGGGTGGAGTATCAATAATAAGGTAGTCAATATCCTGCCATGCAACATCTGTTAAAAATTGTTTGATCATGCTAGTCTTCTTAGGACCTCTCCAAACTACACTATCACCTCGATTTTTCAATAAAAATCCTATCGACATGACTGACAATTTTTGCTCCGTGTCTGCAAAAACAGGAACCCAACTGTACAGAAAAATATCTCTTTTATTGCAGTTATTAATAGAATAAAAAGATACTGGTAAATTTATTTATTTACCCATCATCTGATTGATGGACATCTTTGTCTTCTAAATTTAATAAATATGGTATACTAGGTCCACACAAATCAATATCCAAAAGACCTACCTGTGGTCAACAACATTTTATTAGGCATTGAAAGTTTCCTTAAACACTTAACTTATTTATTTTTAATTTAAAAGATAAAGGTACTACTATTAAGCATTTGATAAATTATTAAAATTTAAATAAGAAAAGATTAAATCTCATAACAGAAATAATGGACAATATATTTTGAAGATTCTCTTTCAGACTGAAATTTAAAAATATAATTCAGAGAAAAGTTTTTATTCTAATTATACGTAAAATAATGAATGATTTCGTTAAAATAATCGAAATTGATAAAAATTTCGAAGAATTCAAAATGGAGTATAATTTTTGTGACTTTAGCCAAAACATATTTTTCACTGTAAATACTAGAAAATGATTCTCTCCAGTTAACAAAGCTCCACACTGACTTTTGCGTATAGCACATATATTTTTCAAATTTCCTTCGCCAATGAAAAACATAACCTTACTCGCTTGGCGTATAGTAGTCGAAGATACGGTAACTCACCCGAAATCCGGACTCTTTGAGGGCAAGGGCCAGCTGGGTGCTGACGGTGGATTTGCCTACACCACCTTTGCCCGAGAGCACCAGGAACACGTGCCTAACGCTGTCCAACATGCTCCGTTCTGCAAACAGTTGTAAAATGTAAATGCTTGGTACCGCCACCCTCTTTCGGCTTTTATATTTACGCTCACACGCGCGTACGCACAATATATACTCACCAAAGTATATGACGTTACGTATATATATACACAGGCTCGTCACTCGTGTCGTTGCCGCCGCAGTTTCGCGTGCGCACTGAGTTCTCGTTTTCGTCAGTTACTCAGTTTGCCCGACGTCGATCAGCTGATGAGCGTCGAAACTCGAAAGCTCATAAGAGGCGTCGATACTTAGGCGACGACGAGACGCAGCAAGAGAACAATATGTGCATGTAGGTGAAATTCTGTTGCGGCTCATTTTCTGCGCTTGAAAGGATAGGATGCTTTTGATCCTTTCTTCTTGTGCCGATTACGTTCGGCCTGTGTTGCGTTGGATGAATTGACTTATTGATTGATCGATATTTTTTAAGGTTAATTCTGGTATTTTTATTGTGTTTAAGTTATTTATTGTTCAGTGCAGTTAATTCTTTTCATTTCTATTTAAACTTATCAATTGTGTTAGTTATTTTTAATATTAGTCACTCTTTAATACTATGCATATTTTTTCAGTGTTGGAAATTAAATAAACAAAAATAAAAATGAGACGAAAACCAGGAGTTGGAGCAATCCACAAACAAAAATATGAGCAAGAGAAGTACAAAGATAAGGGAACTGAACTGCAAGAAAATCAGTTTGAACAGATGACAAAGCAGATGGAAACTTTCCGCATAAATCTAGAAGAATTTGCTTCAAAGCATAAGAGCGAAATTAAAAAGAATGCACAATTCAGAAGACAATTTACAGAAATGTGTGCATCAATTGGTGTTGATCCCTTAGCATCGGGTAAAGGGTTTTGGTCAGTACTTGGTATTGGAGATTTCTATTATGAAATTGCAGTTCAAATTGTTGAAGTTTGTCTTGCAACAAATTACAAAAATGGTGGCTTGATATCTCTCGATGAACTGAGAGACAGATTAGTTCAGGCTCGAGGACGTAGAAAAGAACATCAGGAAATAACAAATGAAGACCTGCTGGCAGCGGCTAAAAAACTTAAAATTTTAGGAAATGGATTTTCAGTTGTGCCTATAAGTAGAGGCAAATATTTAGTGCAATCTATTCCTGGTGAATTAAGTATGGACCACACAGCTGTATTACAGCAAACTAGTAATGCAGGAAATGCCTTTATTTCTATATCTTTATTACAAACGGAATTAAAGTGGGAAAGTGAAAGAGCTCAGAAGGCATTAGATCACATGGTTAAAGAAGGGTTGGCTTGGATTGATGAACAAAATGAAAGTGAGCCATTGTACTGGTTTCCAAGTTTGTTTACTGCTTGTATTACTTCAAAAACATAACAACAAAGTATATTTTGTTATTTTTAGATTTTAAATGTAAAATGATATTTTTTTTATTGTTGTATAAATTTAAATACTTATTACTATAATTACTATTTTCATATAGTTTTAATTGTATATATTTGAACCCTCTTTTCCTTTACTTTTTATTCGATGTTTTTGAAAATTAGTTGGGAAAAAATTATTCAATTGCTCATAAGAAACTATATACATATATTCATATTAAAAATATTGTTAACATAACAAAATATGTATTTTATAAATAAATTAAATCGAAATTTTAATACTTTATGTACATTTACTTTAAGTAACTGTCACCTGGTGTTGGTTTCTTTATTATAATTTTGAACAAATTGCGTATTACAGCGGGCCACAAGTTGTTGGTAGAAAAGTAATTCTCTAGCTAATTCCTCATTTTGCTTTTGTAACGCACTAATTTTATTTCGTAATTCTTGAGTACGTTTTTGAAATTTAGATGTGAGTAAATTAGCCTCTTCCTTCCATCTAAAAATTTATAAAAAGTATTTTATTATTTTTATAAGTATTTGTAGAAGTCTTTTATCTGCACATAAAACATTTTTAGTTTCTTACTTGTTACTTAATTTTTGATGTGTTTCTACATGTTGTGTCAGTTCTTTAGTTTTTTTATCAAATTTTTCTTGCAGTGTTAGAATATTGGTGATGGAATCAAAATTCATTAAACTAAAAAACGAAATTATTGTTAATTATTTCATTCAGATAAATAATTAAATGTGATTAGAATATTCTTACGTTTGCTGTCCAGTAGTTTTTTTACTTAAAACATCATCTGATAATAATCTAGAACTATTAACATTGCCCTCTGTAATTAAGACTTTTTCTTGTAAATCTCTCACTTTATTTTCAAGTAGTATCCTTTCATGATTCCTTTTCTGCATTTCTTTCTCAAATGACATTTCTAATGCATGTAGATTAGAAGCTAAAGTTTCTTTATCAATAAGAGTTCTGGACAATTGTCTTTCAAAATTTGAACATTTTTCTATTATTTCTCTTGAACGATCATCTGCCTCTCTAACATGATCCTCTACATCCCTAGAACTTTGTAAATGAGCACGTCTTAATTTATCAGTAGTATTAGATAACTTTTCTTGTAAAATACTGATTTGATTTTCTAAATAGTATATTCTATCATCGTATATAGTTTTATGACCATCTTCATTTGTATGCAATCTCATATCTCTTCCTTGTAAAGATTGTTCAAGATTTAGAATTCTGACATTTGATTTTTCCAAATAATTATCTGAATTTCTCTTAACTTTTTCTAATTCTTCTTCCATTAGTCTGTACTCCCTTTGAGATCTATCAAGCAATGTTACTTTTTCTCTTAACTCAGCTTTCAACTCTTTAATTTCTATTAAATATTTTTTAACATTTTTATTATATATCTCTTTAGCTTTAACAACTTCATTCTCCAAACGAGTTGTATATTCTTCAGATATCTTGGCCAAAGAAGCCTCTAGTTTTGACTTTTCCTCAATTATTCTTGCTTCTCTTTTTAATATTACTTCTTTCTCTCTTACTGCAGATTCTATTAAATCCACAGCCTCTGATACTTTACTCTTTGCCTCTAAATCTTTTGAAATCATAGCATTTGCAAACTGTTGTGCACTTTTTAACTTTTCTTCTAGTTCAGTCTTGGATTTTTTTATATGTACAAGCTCAGTTTTAGAAAGAGTTAAATTTGCTTTCAAAAAATCTATTTTTGACTGATAATCCTTCTCTTTTTCCAAAGCTTTTTCTTGATCAGTCTGTGATTGCTGAACCATATCATTTTTTTCCTTTGTTAATTGGTCAATCTTTTCTTTACTCTTTTCCCATAATGCTTGCTGTTGAAAAAAGTTTTCTTTGGCTGCAGATAGTTTAAATTCTAATTTCTTTATTGCTTCTGAATAGCTTTCTTTAATACTGTTTATTTGTTGTTCATAAAGTTTTGTACCTTTATCATCTCTATGAACAGCTTTGAGTTCCTCTTCTAAAACATCAATAGCTTTTAAAGCCATTTGCCATAATTGAAAAATGGAGTCTTTTTCCATTTGCAAAATAGTAATACGCTTTTCTAGATTTGTTACAGCTTCTTTATTGTGCGTAGGATCAGTGCAACTCTCATGATCACACCCTGTAAGTGATCGCTGAATAGTCTCACAAGCATTTTGATTTTCTTTTCTAAGAGATTCTACTTCCAGACGAAGTTTGTTTTGCTCCAGCTAAAATTTTCAATAAATTACTGCAAATACTTGAATATTGAAAAAAAAACTAAAAATGAAATAAACTTAAAATTGGTATACCTTGCAATTATTCAGTTCCTCCTTTAAACTCGTGACAATAGCCTCGTACTCATTGAAAATAGCATTTTGATCGAAGAATCTGCAAACATTTACATTTCATTACGTGAACATGCATACAAAAACATTCGGTATAACCTCCAACTTACTTGTGCCGAAGCACGCTTTCATCCACTTCCGTCATTGTTTCTTTCACCATTGTACACTTTTACAATAACAAATGACTAGACGATAATACGTGATTGCAATCCCTTCGCAAAGGCATCGTGCTTATAATTAAATAAAGCGAAAGAACTTCGACAACTGACAGTTGTCTTTGTAGCGTCCATTTTTTTTCAAATGAAAACGTTGCGCTGCTGCAATGCCGTCGTAAAACACAAACAAACAACGGGCATAGGGGTAGAACATTGCGGGGGTGAGGGTATATAAATACAGAGTCATATAGGTAGGTATTGGCATTGTATTCAAACACCGTTGCCACCGTGACCAATGTTATCAGCTGTACTGTACACCGGCTACGCGGAACAACCGAAACAGGTGTGTTGTGAACAAAATTATCGATCATCATGTAAGATGGCGCAACAATGCAATATTGCAATTTCGATTTGAAATGTAATAATGCACGAGATTTAAATATGAATCAATTGTATAGCTCTTTACTAAAATATTAAAAAGATTTCTCTAGAAAGTCGAATATTATGCAATATTTTTTGGTAAAATTTATTGTAATTGAACAAGAAAATTTAATGAACTTTATTACTTTAATATTATTAGGTGATTAAATTATAATCTTGGTCTAGTAAGTATACTTATACAAGAGTTAATGAAGAAATTGCAATTACTATTATACACTTTTCGATTATTATTTTAATAAAACGCTTAATTATTCACAATTGCTTTAACTATTCTTTTATAATTCTTTATTAATCACTTCGCAATTTTTTACCCCCGATCTGTAAACCTTATAAGTATTTACATACTCCACTTTTTCTTCTCCTAATGGCAAAAGCTATGGAGTTTTGTTTCGACATTATCAATATTTAGATTAACTCGCGCAGAGAAACAGGCGTATTTTTTTACACCACTCACGCTATATATTGCAACAAGGATATCAGTTGATAAACTCGCGAGACTAACTGGCCGCGCGAGCTCAGATCCGCAACGGAAATGACGAAACATCCCCAACGTCATCATCGGTCTCATCATCATTGCACCTACAGCGATATTCTAGAACCGTCTCCACTCCGCGGGGGAAACTATAACGCACAAATACACGCATATGCGTATATTCAAGCCTGCACCCACTCTCGCGGCTTATCGACATTGCGTTTACATTGTTTACGCATGCCGCGCATTCCGGCGTTATGAACTTCCCGTTCGTATAATCGGCCGGAATCCGGCAGCGGCTCTCTGACGCACGCGCGCCCTTCACCGCTGGCTCAGGTTACCCCTGTGACCTATCGGTGATTCCCCGCGCTCCGTGATCTCGCGTTACGGTTTACACCACATACCCATTGTATATTATATACACACGCTGCGTAATAAATACGTCGCACGTTGTAATGGAAGACCCGGCTTGTGTTTACGGGTGAGTAATAAGCGCGAGTAACGGCTAAGTATATATATAAGTGTTGGAATGAAAGGGGTGTGACGACGCAGTAAAGAGCGATCAAGGTTTCCATTTGATGGAGTTCGATTGGAAAACTACACAGGATGTTGTCGTGCAGATTGTGTTGGGGTATAAGTAGGGAAATATTTCGCTGCTTAGTATGCCCGGTGCGTAAGTACCTATGTACGTAGTGATGCGATCTGTTGATGTATCTGCGCCGATGAATTCAGAATGAGAATGTGGGAGCACACGCGATCCTCTGTGCCTACGAATTAGGATAATTGAGCGCGAGTTTGAAATTGGTTAATACCGGATAACATTTGGCGACGAGTGGATCAAATCGCCACGAGGATAATTAAAAGATATACATTTTTATTATACCACTCTTGGTATTATTAATTGTTACGCTGCAGAGAAAAATTAATCGACATAGTAGCTCTATATTCTCTTTATTTTCATGTATCTGGGGAAATACAAATAATATGGTACAAATAACATATATTCTGGGAAGAAATTTAAAATTCAGGAAGAAAAAGAGGAATATTGTTTTCGAAAAAATGTTTTTTTTCGAGCACGCACGCACACAGTTGCATCTCAATGAGCGCGCAGGTTTCAGAAATAACAGTGACATCAGTGTATATTAGATATTGTGCAGCGAACTAATGACGTAATAGAAATCATTACTCGAATACCTCGCGTTGATATAAGCGGTAAAAAAAAAAAAACTAAACTTTTATGCATCTTACATAAGCCGCGCGCTCGCTCGCTTATTTTATATATATATACGTGCAGTGTATATGTGAGATTCGACGAGGATTTGCTAGATGCGCGAAAATACATAGGGTATAAACGATAGTCAAGGCGACTCGAATCGCCGCTCGCTTACGCGCGTCGCTCGAAAAACAGGTCATCACAAATTCGCGTATAGCACATATATATATACACACGCCGGGGAGGATTTATTTTCCGAATCGCGTGCGATATAATTTGTCCTCACGGAATTCACCGAATTTATTTTTAGCGAGATTATGAGGTAGTGGTGTGTGTGTGTGTGTGGTAGCAGTGGCAGCGTTCATCGTGTGCTCCGGTTGAACTGTGCGTAAAACTCCGGGCCGGGCTTGTTCTTGTACACGTGCCGGTTGAGATAGTCCTGCTGGATCTTCTGCTGCTGCGCGAGCTGCAGGTTCTCCTCCGCAATTTGCTTGTTCAATTCTCTGCAAGGAAGTGGAACGATAATCTTTATCTGTACAAAAGAGATTCTGCATTATATTATTATTATTATATTATGTTACGCTCGTCGGCGATCCAGCTCGCGCTGATAAGACTCAGCGGCTCTGGCGTTGCCGTTCATCAATCGATTCCAGTCCTGGTTCTTCACGCTCTCCTCGGCTCGCGTTCGCTGCAGAAAATTCGATTGTTAGGGCGGAAATGAATTTTCCCGCGAACGCCTTTTGCCCGCGCGGTATACATGTAATTCAATGAATGGCGCGCAGGCGCGCTATGAAGTTTGATGGCAATTTTTTTTACGCTTTCGGCGCGCTGAATTTCAATTATTGGGATTGATTAACGGTCTATACCTATATAGTGCGTTCAAAGGAAAACGAAATTAAAAGTCTATTATTCAATGAAATGTCGTATTGTTGGTATAAAAACTTATTTTGAATTTGCTTTTAACAAATTTTTTAACGTATTTTATCTTACGACAGTTCTATGGCAGTCGATAAACAATAAATAATGCATTTATACATTTTGTCCTGTTATTGAGAATTTAAATATACCTCACTCTTATCTGTCGATGTAGGCCATGCTAATTGATTTTTTCTGTTATTCCGTATTGTTGGAGTATCCATATATACCAATCGGTATTTAAAGAAAGAGGTAAAATATTATATATATGACCTCAAGTATCTCAAAAGTGACATAATAACTGAGTTTACTGAAGTTTAAACGAATGTCACACGCCACGTTTCAACGTACACTGATGAAAAAATATAGTATATATTTTCACATAAAAGTACTATAAAATATAGTTATATTTGGCTTCAACTATATTTTATAGTGATACAAATAACAAAATTATGATAAACATAGCTATAAATATGTTATTGAGTACTACATTATATAGTAAAATTTTAAATATCAAAGAAATTCGAAAGGAAATATTATATCATACTAAATATAAATATAATAAAGTTTACTAAAAATTTAAATACCATAATTTATATAAACGTTTGAATTATATGAATATATTTATTATCAACATATTATTATAGTTCATTTTACAAAAAAAAACACAGTTAAGGTAATAATACTCAGTTTTACTATGCAATATATATAATTAACAGTATTAAAGTCTTTTTCCGTGTGTATAAATTGTGTAAATAAAAAAATACTTGGAAATAAAAACCAAATTGAAGCCTTTCGTTAACTGTATACACAGCTATACTCCTTTTTGCATTACCATCTTATTCGCAGCCACCTCAAAAAAAAACCCGCGTATGACCCGCTATCGCACAAAAAGAAATTCTACTCCTCATACACACATCACGAGTGAACAAAGAAAAACGCCGAAATAAAAAGTCATCCGCTATCTCGCGCTTACGCACATTACAGCGACTCGCTAAACGATATTACTCATTTTGTTCTCTCTCTGTGCCCGCTCACGTCATCGACGCGAAAGGGAAAGGTATATAAGATACGTAAGTACCTGCATCTCGTGCTTTTGTCGCGTCTGCTCGTCACGAACGATTCTGAGCTCCTCGGAGGTCATGCCCTTGTATCGCTCGGCGAGGGGCCGACCCGGTCCGCGCGTGCTCGCCGCCTGGTCCTTCGCCTCGGTGAGGAAGTCGCCGGTCACGTGGTTGTAGATCTCGGCGCGGCCGTCCTCGTCGTCCTGCGCCGCTTGCCAGCGTCGCCGCTGCTCCTGCTCTTCCGCCTGTGTTTATATTACACAAAGTACATTAAGTATCCATTATGGCACGTGGTTGGTATGTGATTGCACGGCCGTAAAAAGGTCGAGGACGACCGGCTGTGTGCTGGGCAATTTTATGTATATGCAAGTTCCTGGTATACTGGAGATTCGA
>JAPYZP010004402.1:0-10288 GCA_030522985.1 Torymus sinensis
CATCTTTTTACACAAAACTTTTTGTGCAACATAGTACAACACAACTGCATGACGTTATTTTAAATTCGAGTTAAAAAAAAGCTATTGAGAATTGCAATATATATTTCAAATCCTCAGGCACCCATTTAAATGTATATCATCGAGCGGTCGTCCTAAGGCTCTTTTATACTTGCCTTCGGAACGCACCCGCGCTCCTTGATGAAAAAGAATTGTAAAAAATTTCAAAATAAGCATATCCGATTTAAATTAAATGAATTTTCAGAATCTTGTGTTAGATTGAAAACAAATGTAACAGAAAAGCTATAAAAGAATTTTCCCCAATAAACATGGTTATACAAACAATCATTTTTCTACTTCGTTGTTTTGCATAGAAATCATTTTAGAATTTCAGTTTTGAGTAAAGGAATCGTGTCCTTGAGTCTTGAACTTTAAAATGGACCTATTAGTATTTTGAAAATAAAGCTGGAAATATCCAAAATGGCGGCACAAATACGGAAAAATTGTCGAAAAGTTCAGGAATTTTTCATATAAAAATGACAGATGTTAGGCAAAAATGTTACTGAACAAACAAAATTCCTCCCTATTCTTTGATCAATTCTAAGAAATTTTTGTACAGTAATATTTTTTCCAAAAGTTTGTCATTTTTATATAAAAAATTTCCAAAGTTTTCGACGATTATTCCGAAATTTTTGTTTCTAGATCATCATATATACAAATAATAGGCTTAGGGAAAAAATGTTACTGAACAAAAAGTTCTTGGAATCATCCAAAAAATAGGGTGGAACTTTTTTAGAATCTTTTGACGACTTTTCGAACTATAAAAAGTAAACAAAAAATTCTGAAAAAATTTGCCCGTATTTCTTGATCAATTCTAAGAACTTTTTTGTTTAATAAAATTTTTTCGTAAAGTCTGTCATTTTTATATAAAAAATTCCTGAACTTTCCAACGATTTTTTCGTATTTGAGCCGCCATTTTGGATATTTCCAGCTTTATTTTAAAAATACTAATAGGTATATTTTAAAGTTCAAGACTCGAGGACACGATTCCTTTACTCAAAACTGAAATTCTAAAATGATTTCTATGCAAAACATCGAAGTAGAAAAATGATTGTTTGTATAACCATGTTTCTTGGGGAAAATTCTTTTATAGCTTTTCACAGTTACTTTTGTTTTTAAATCTAACACAAGATTCTGTAAATTCAGTTAATTTTATACCGGATATGCTTATTTGGCAAATTTTACAATTCTTTTTTTATAGAAAATACAGCCGTTCAAAATTGTAGTAAAAATTTTCAAACATTTAAAGTTATTCAATTACTTTCATTTGTTCAATTTATAGCCTGCGCGTTTTTTATTTTAAAAAATTACTTTTTTGAGACATTTAACTCCTTTCTTTGCTGTATCGTTAATTTTGTTACAGATTCCGATTTCTAGCTATTCACTTTTTTAATGACAAAAAGAGCAACAGCGTGTAAACTAGCTATATCCTTTCGTATCGATTCCAACACAATTTTATAGACGGGAAGTGGTATGTCATTGCTGGCTTGTACTTCCGCGTTACTCTGGAATAGCTGCTTTGATCCGCCTGTAGCGGAATCAATACATTTACATGTCAAAATATTATCTCAGTTCTATAAAATAATCGAATGTCGAATTCTTAATAGATTAATGTTTCAAAATGGTTCATACTGTAATAATTGAATATATCAAAATAGAATAGAAAAGTCGTATAGAAAATTAGCTATATTTGAACGACAATTTCCAATATTTCAATCATACAAACAAAATTTACAATACATCTTTCCAATCGCAAAATATTATTATGAAAAAATTCTATGAAAAAAAGGTTGTAAGAGATTTTCTTCATAAATTGACGTAAAGAATACGAAAATATTTTTTGTTTTGAGAAAAATCGTGAAAATTTTCCGAATTTCCCGGAAAATTGTTGAAAACTAATTTTTTTCCCATTGTCCGGCTTATCACTTTCGAAATTCGTAATCAGCGGGTTAACATAAATAAGAATAGCTTTGGTGATTGACTGGACCTCAATCGGGGACCCCCCTGGCGCCTAGACTAATAAAATATGTTAGAAATATAAATTTTTGTTATTAATTATTATATTTTTTTTTTCAATGATTTTATAAAATATTTTATTTTGTATTCTTATGGGGGTGTTATTTTTGTGCAACGACAAAAAAATAACTCTTTTTTATAAATAATCAATAAAAAAACACGTTGCTTCCTAGAGCCGAGATGGGACGTTCTTACGCTTTGAGCTTAGACCGCTTAGGTTGTGAGTTATAAGAGTTAGCAGTTTTTTAAAAAAACAGGTTTTTGTTAATAACAAAAGAACCGCGATAGCTAGAAAAAACTTTTTTTTGCAAATATAGGTATTAGAATTCTCTTTCGAATGCTACCCATTGGATTCAGATACATAGAGCCGTGCTCGAAAAATTACGATTTGAAAAAGTCTACAAAATTTTAACCTCAAATATCTTTGAAACTTGAGGACCAATGTTTTTAAATGTCACTATCTCTCTATATTATTACCTTTCTGTCCCCCTCTCTCTGCTTCTGTCTCTGTCTATATGTCCGTTCCTTTTCTTTTATCTCGATCTAGATAATTATATTACTATCTCTCTCTCTCCTCGTATATGCCTGTTGTAATCGGACTCCCTGTCCCTGTCATTTTATATATATGCTCCCGTAAATACCTTTTCGTTTATGTCACATTTTTACATTGTTTCTCTGTCTCTATCTCTCCGACTGCTTGTCTTCTTCTTTCGGTTTTTGTCTCTTTTTCTACTTTTCTTTGTCTCTCACTCAGTCTCTGTCCCACAACTATGTATGTCTGTCTCTGTCTCTATGCATGTTTCTGTCCCTATCTATTTGTTCCTATCTCTATCGGTCTCTTCCTATCTCTATCTCTCTGTTTATGTCCCGATGTCTCTGTTTGTCTCTAACCCTCTGTTTCTCCGACTCTTATACTCTGCGAATATCTCACGGTCTCTTTCGCTATCTTTTTGTCAATGACAATATCACTCTGTCTCTCTGCCTCCGACTCACGTGTATGTCACTTTATTTCAGCGTTTCTGACTCTGTTTTTAAATCGTTCGCTCTCTCTCTCTCTCTCTCTCTTTCTCTCTCTCTCTCTTTCTCTCTCTCTCTCTCTGCCTCTTTCTCTCTCTCACTCCCCCCCCTCTCTCTCTCTCGCTCTCTCTCTCTCTCTCTTTCTCTCTCTCTGATTGCTTACCAACACCCTTACCAATTAGTTTTGGTCTCTCTATCTTTATTTATTTCTCGAACTCTTTCGCTCCCGCTTCGTCTGTATGTTTGTGGCTGTTTTTATCGGTTAGTGGATATGTCACTATCTGTGTGTCCGGGCCTCTATTTCTCTGTTCCTATCTCCATGTCTTAGACTAACTAACTTTGTCTGTCCCTATTCCCTTGGCTGTCATTCATTATATCGTCCTGTCTCCATTTTACTGTGCCTGCTGACGCTCTCTCTCTCTCTCTGTCTCTACCTATCAAGATCAAGGAATTCTGAAGCACCGCTACCTCGCCAAACCTTTGACAGTATCTCTCTGGTCAAATAGAAAAACTTTACTCCGAAATAGAAGAATATTTTGAATGGGGAAAAAATATAAAATTTACCTTGAATCTTTAAGTAATAATTATTATTAAAAATAATTATTAATTATTAAAAAAAAAATTATCAATTAAAAAAAAACCCTTATTCCGATACTTTTTCAAAACTCTTTTTAACCCTTTTTTAACCCTTTAACCCTTTACTTAAGTCTTTTTTCAACTCTTTACTTAAAACTATTTTTAACCCTTTGGTCGCGAAAATGATGCTCCTTAATAGAATAGAAGATGGGTAAATACAGGACTGGGTAAATAAACCCCAACTTTTTTAAATGATTGGCCTTGGGCTTTATTAATAGTCATTGCATGAGCAAGTCTTACTGGAAATTGTCGTCTTTTCATGTGAAATGGAACTTCTTCAATCGAAGGCGATAAATCAATCCTCAGTATCAAGACATTGGTTCCAGCCTTACTACCACACAGTATTTCAGCTAAAATAGTATACTCTTTAAAATCTTTTACAATTAATCTGGTCCCATTGCATAGAGCTTGATGTACATTTAGATTTCTTAATAAAATTATACAGCACCAAAAATATTAAATATTAAATATTCTTAAATATTCTTCAGTAGGTGCATAAATTTTGACTAAAATTTCCTTATTTAATTCTCCAACACCTGCATTTTTTAGGTGCCAAAATTATACTTTTATTCGACACCGAATTTTAACAAGAAATCATTTCATGTCTGTGAACTTCGTCAATTAAATTCACATTTGAAAGAATTTCTTTGGGAAGCTTAATTACTTTACTTCATGTTCATTTTGAAATTTAGAAGAAAAATTTCCATCACAAATATATAAAAGCTATAACCGTTTCATAAAATGTGTCATAAGTTATATTATTATACATCTTTAATACATCATATGAAGTTGATCCTTTTCGTTGGCGCATAGCGCAACTTCATAACACCCGTCCGTGTACTGCGAGAGAGAGGCGATATCTCTGGGGCGCAAAGCTGAACCGTGTGCGGGAGAGCGCCACGAAGCCGCGGTTCCCGCTCGTCACTTCTCTTACTCTCGCTAGAGACATTGTTCACTGAAGACTGCTTTTTATTACTTTTGTATTTGAGTTCCTAATATTAAAATCAGAGTGTATAATAGTCAGAGTCCTACCAGAGCTCATTGTATAAACTAGAGTTCATTTTATTTGTGCGCGTGTTGTTTTTATTGTGCGTGCAAACCTCCAAAACAATTCCATTCAACAGGTTATCGACCCACGCCACGCTTCCACGGAAAGTTTTTTTTGTGTGCACGCGTTTTTCCGTAGGATTTGGAGGTCAGAAAGCAGAGTAAGAGGTTTAGGAGATTCAGAGCGAGTAAAAGTTTTTTTGTGCGTCGGAGAAGATGCCGCGCCGCGTGTGAATAAAATTCGCGAGTGAAATCACGTACGGTTCACGGGAGTGTTTGCGATGCAAGATTTGAAAATTCAGAGACGGCTCGCGAATGTAAATTTGCAGAGACCGTGGAGTGCGTGCATTTCGTTCTACAACGAACGAGGCACAATAATTACGAAAGCGTATGAAAAGTTCAGAGTTGCGAGCCGCGGAAGACAAAAGCCGACGACCGAGACTTCCGAGAATCGGCCGGCCCGCTTCGAAAACAAGCTTCTCCCGCGGAAACGCGCGCTACTGAGGTCGAGAGATGGTGGCGCGTCGAGTCTGCGGTGCGGCTATGAGGAAGTTTGCCTTACAAGCTCGAAACAGAGGGCAAAAGTACCAGCTAGCTCTGTCATGGTCGCCGCACTAGACTAACCTTTGACTTATATGCTTATGTTGTATGCAGTAGCAGTGTTTTTAAAATGCTCTCTAAAGTTTAATAAAAACCACTAAATATTAGTGAAAATTGCTCCACTATAGAATTAGTGAATCTTCACTAATAAAATAGTGAACGAAGTCCAGTAACCGAAGGGTTGAAATTGACATGTCGGGTAGACAGCTGCATTTTTGATATTTGGTAAAACACATCGTCTAAAAAGGATGGTCAAAAATGCAGCTTCCAAAAACGCCGGGGTCACCCCTAATTTGGTAAAAAAACCACCCCCGGGGTTTGCGCTTATAACTGGAGAATGATGAGAGGTATCGGAAAAACTCCCAAACAAAAGTTGTAGAGCGTGAAATTTTACACAAGCATGACCTATCACGTTTTCATTTTTGATAAAATTAATCTTGAGAAAAGCACGTAGAAGTTGCAGACTGCAAGCGCTCGGCTCGAAGGAGTAGGGTGGCGGGGCCTGGACGCGCGGCTGCGGCATCATTTCACAGCCACGAGCTACGAATCCATCCGAGCGCTGTCGAGCGCGGCCAAGGCAGCCGTGACAGGGCTAGCTGATTAGACACAGGGTTAGAGCGGCATCCATGTTAGATAGAGAGAGAGAGAGAGAGAGAGAGAGAGAGAGGGAGAGAGAGAGAGAGAGAGAGAACAAGTGCGCGCGCGAGTATCGATACATATCATCAGCAAGCAATTACGGGTGAAAAACCGCGGTACTTGTCGTGCATGCTTAAGAGTAAACAAACGAGTCTTTTCTGGAGGAACGGGACGCTGTAAGTTTGGAAGCCACAAAGCGCTGTGCGTGATGTGGTATATGACGAATTTAATCTAATTAATTAATATAATTTAATTAAAAATCATAGACACAATTTTTTTTCCTCTCAGACGTCAGAGTTTATGTATACATGGACATATTAGTATATACATGAAATTTAAAATATTAATTCAGAGAATGCTTTCCTTAAAAAGTTATGTACGATCAGCTCGTACAAACCGAACTCGTGTATGCCATCGCCCCCACCCATAAAGTAACGACAAAACCGCGGTCCGGCTTGAGTTAATCCAGAGAGATGGATGAAAATAAAAGCCCCGATCCCGCGATAGCAGAGGAAACAGGTGAAACATCTATCAATAGGAAAGATTCAGAGTCAGGTCAGAGATCGCGGAGATCATCAGGTAAACTGAAACTAATAAATCTAAATATTTTTTATTCAATATACAAACAAAAAAGAGAAAAGAGCAGAGAATATTTTATATGTAATTCAGAGATCAGAATATGGATCCATGATACGTATATGTTTACTATAGAACGCAAACATATGTATTTTTTTTTCAAATAAAAAGAAATAATAAAAATAAAAAAGAAGACCAAAGATTTTTATCTTTTATTTTTTATTCTTCAATAATAAAATAAAATTCCAGAGTCAAAATCAGAGAATGGGAGAGACGCAGATTTACAACTGGCATTACAGTGTCTCACCGGCGCCATATGCAATAACCCGGGTGCCACGAATAAAATAAAAGAGCAGCAGGAGAAAAAGTCGGAGCTGTTATTAAGCCTGGCAGAGACAATCGAGAGGAGAGAAGAATAGCAGATGTGGATCAGCATGACCTGCTTAGCTGAAATTAGAACTCTTTCAGAGAAAATGAAAGAGTCAAACATTCAGAGACGGTAAACCCTGTATCTAGCTCTACCTTAATTGAGACAAATCAGAGTAATAGTCTAGAGAACTCAAATCAAATACATGTAACAATGACAAAATTAAACAAAACGTTATAATCAAACAATGGTAAAATTCGCATTAAAAGGTATTATACCTTGGTTAGATCAGTTGCACTCAGAGTTATCAGAGTATGAATTAACAGAGTACATAAATAACCCAGAGAAATTCCGAGCTGACGTGACAGAAAAGACAAAAAAAATTGAAATTAAAATCAGAGGCATTATATTAAGTCATGTTGATAAAAATATTTTAAAAAGTTTTTGAACATAAAAGATCCAAATGAAATTTTAAATAAAATCAAAGAAATAAGACGGATTGAAACAAACACGATAGATATAACTGTTAGACAAAAATTATATAAAATCAAAAAAGTAAGAAACAAAAAGTATCAGAGTTTTGTGATCGTTTTGTGTCATCGTGTGGTCAGACACAAGAAGTGGAAATTCAGACACAAGATATCGACTTATCCATCAATTTTTATGTCTGAACCAAAATATGGCATCAATTAAAGAGCGGTTTTAATGTTTTTTAATTTTTTTCGGTTAGTTCTTGACGTTCTAAAATCATGAAAAAAATTTTGAAGATGTGTATTTTTATGCAAAATACGCTCGTATTTTTTTCAGATTTTTCCGAAGCAAGTATTTTGCTAAAAAAATTATTTATGAAAAAATCAGTTTTTTAAGCGGGTGGGTGGTGGGGGGGGGGTGAAGGTGAGGAACTGAAATTCCGCGAGCGGTCATCATTTTGCATGCCTGAACAACTGCAAAAATTTAGGGGAATTTCAGGAAGGGTGTCTTTTTCACTATTTTAATGGGAGATAGCCTTTGCTGGACACTGGGCTTCAGAGTGCCCCCTAGCCAAGTTCAACTGTTGGTACTGTTATGTATGTAATGAGGTGAAAGGTATGATGATCAAAGTTATTATGATAATAACAGAGGTAGAGGTAGAGGTAGAGGCAAAGGCAGAGGTTCGTTCAGTGGCAGAAATAGTTATAGGGGTAAAAATAACCGACACACTCCATATGACAAAAACAGGAGACAAGACAACAAAGAAAAACAGACAAAAGCTAATTTAGCAGCTAAGAATTTAGCGTTAAATAATACAAATAAAAATATTCGTTTTATAGCAGACTCTGATGCTATAGAGCACTTAACCAATAAAGGGTTTTTACTTAAAGATTTTGTTAAGAGCACAGATGGAGAAATTAAAACGGCTAACAAAAGTAAGAAAGCAAATATTAAAATTGAAAGGTAACTTATATGTAAAGAATTCAGAAAATAAAATCATAATATTATCTAATCTTATAGCAGCCCACAATTTATCAGAGAATTTGGTTTCTCTTAGAAAATTTGCAGATGCAGGGTATGGCATATACCTAGACGATAAAGAACTATCAATATACAACAGGGAAAAAAATGAAAATTGTATTACAGAAGTATACCAGAAACCAAACTGGATAATTAATATGAACATGCAGAGTAATTCAGAGTCACAAAAAGATAATGATATGTACACAGCCACGGCACACATGGTTACTTTGGAGGATTTCCTGTCGCAGGCTCAAGAAGAATCAGAGTTGCTCGATAGTACAGACAAAAGGCTTGAGCTTGAGAGGGAGAATGTACAGGAAATTAAACAAGGTAAATCAGTCATCAATGACAAAGATTTGGCACAAATGAAATTTATCTGAACAGAAAGATACTAGATTTAAATCAAACAGTATCACCAACAGAAAGAGAGAAGCTAGAGAAAGACCAAGAAAATTGTGATCCAAAAGAAAATGTAAAAAGAATAAGTGAAGGCATGTTATGGAACATATGACTTGGACATGCTTCACTAGAGTATCTTAAGCAACTCCAGAAGTCAGAGGAGATACTGGAGAAAGTTAAATTTAACAAAGAGATTTTAGAGTGCAGGATATGTATTCTAGCAAAAATGGAAAATCTTTCATTCAGAGATAAGAGATCCAGAGCAACCAGAGCATTACATACCATACATACGGACATACATGAGTCCTATTAAACCAGCATCATTTCCAGGGGATAACAAGTTTATCATTGTGTTTATTGATGACTACTTGAGATTCGCTAGAGCATATAGTGTCAAACACAAAAACGAAGCTGGAAAATGTTGAGGGGAATTCCTGATGCATATGAGAAATTTAATAGGAAAACAAAAAAAAAGTATGTTTTATCAGAGCGAACAAAGGAACAGTATTCACTGGAGGAGAGTTTTCAGAGATTATGAAAAAGGAAGGTAAAACTCCACTGTCAAAAATTTGTCCAGAGAAAAAGAGTCACTTAGAAAATGTGAGGAGACTTGGATGTATAGCCTACTCTCTAAAATAACACTTTTAAAAAAAGTAAAACTTTAGAGATTTAAGTGTACTTATAACTGTCTATCTCTCCCTCTCCCTCTCTCCCTTTTACCCTCTCCCTCACCCTTCTCTCACTCACTCTCTCCTCCTCTCCTCTTCCTTTCTTTCCTCTTTCTCTCTATCTCTCTCTTTCTCCCCCTCCCTCCCCATCGCCACCCCTCTCTCACCTATTTTCTCTTTCTCTGCTTCTTTCCAAAATAATATCATAGTTTTTATTATCTCTCTGCCTTCCTCTCCTCTCTCTTTCTCTCCCTCTCCTCTCTCTTTCTCTCCCTCTCGTTCTCTATATCTCTCTTTCTTCCCCCCTCATCTCCCCCTGTCTCACACTCACTCTCTGCTCCCTCCCAAAAGAATATCATAGTTAAAAATAAACCATTGAAAGAAGTGGAATCAATTAATATATATAGGCAAGTACCTTTTTATAACATGGAAATTATGGAGTTATTTTTATAACAAAAAACCTAAGTACAACTAAAAATAAACTCATATAAGTGGTAGAATCAATTAAGTGCAGGGAAGTACATTATTCTCCCTTTCTCTTCGTCTCTCTCTCTCTCTCTCGGTAAGTGTGTGCGGTCGCCATTCGCTCCAGCTCTGACGATTTTCGGCTTTACTAACCATTCTCTGCACTCCCCGGAGTCTAAATTTTTCAGGAAAAGGAGTCCCAGACGGCGCCCAAGCTACCAGCCCAAAAACAGGAGTTTTTGCGCTCCTTTTTATGCGCCGGGGACCTTTTCCTGCTTATGCCGACGCTCTAACCTCAAATTGGCACCAC
>JAPYZP010004403.1:0-11123 GCA_030522985.1 Torymus sinensis
AACTTCAGATTTGTGATCAGCGACCCCGAAAACCCCCGAGTAAGAGTTTTCAAGTAAAATCAGTGAATAGAAAAATATGTGCAACAAAGGGTTAAAAATGAAGCCCAGTGCTCAGAACTCCGTGAATTTCCTGCAAATATTCAAGATACAAAAATGAACAACGAAGATTATAAAAGTAGACCCTAAAAGCTAAAATTTAAGCTCTGATTTGTTAAAAAATATTAATTTTTGAGAAAATTATAAGTAATTAAAGATAGAGTAAGAAAATGATTGAAAATACGATCCATTTAATTGCTTAAAATAAATACAAATTTTTAACCATTTTCTTACGGTATCTTTAATTGCTTATAATTTCGTGAAAAATTAATATTTTTTAACAAATTAGAGCTTAAATTTTCGCTTGAAGGGTCTACTTTTATAATCTTTGTTGCTACTTGTTGTATCTGGAATATTTGCAATGTGACAGTCTATAAAAGAGACATCATTTTTTATCGAAATAGAGGATGTTTGAAATCAGATTGCCCATATTTCAAGAAAAACGGCCTATTGGACGAAATAGTGAGCACGGGGCTTCATTTTTAGGTACTATCAATCAACTCTCAAATGCCCGCTAAAATCCGTTTCCCGCAGGTTATACACTCTCCTTGTTAGTTAAATCTGTTTGCATGATTGTTCGACTGCTCTTTTACAGCTTACATTATGTTTTGATCTTCAAGTGCAAAAAATATTTCACATTTCAATATTGTCTGCAAAATTGTGAATATTCCATTGAATTTATTGAACTTTATTAAAAATGAAATTTAGTTTATATAAGGTTTTCTTTCAAATTTTAATCGTTTTATATTGCCTTACGCAAAAGAAGTCGAACATTCATTTAATACAAAACTGACGAAGAATGATATGCGTTCGAAAACAACGCAGCTTTTCGTAAATTATTCATATACTTGTAAACTGCGAAATACTCTAGCTCAATATCATGTGGACTGATACACAGGTAAATTAAAAAGTTTCTTATTGTTTTAAGGTATATTAGAATAACTCATCAAATATTTATATAATTAACATTTGTATAGAAAATTTATTATTTTTGAAATATTATAATATTTTGAATTGTTAATAATTCTCATTTCTAAAAGTTTAGTATTAAAAATCAACTATGAACTGTTTTCCTTACTGAAAAGCGAATTTAAATTATTTTCAGTTATTATGAGAAAATGTTGTTCAACTTTTTTCAATTGTTCAATATTTTTACTATTTATGTTTATAACAAAATGTGCATAAAAATCTGTCTTTTAAGGAGATGTCGGAGCCTATCTGGAATTATGAACATACAAACACCGGATAACTGCGATAATTTAAAGAAACTCAACACTGAATTTAAATAAGATAAAATTCGATGTAGTAATCTGCAATTGGCTCCGATATCCCCTTAAGATTACAAGCAAAATGCATATATACCATAGTGTTGTAATAATCAATTTTAATCGTGTTTTACTACTAGAGTAGTCTCATAATGTACATTTTCATTTATTTGAATTTTAAAGTTGAGCTTACAAAGTCATCTTTCATACTAATCAAGGAACTTCAGATGCTTAGAAGGTCAAAATTAACAGTCAAAATAGGAAAATAATGAAAAATTGTAAAACTCGGGGACTATAGCATTGATCTTTCTAGCACTTAAATTTCAAAAACAAGAATTTTTTAAATTATGTATAGTAAAGAATTAATCCTATTAATGTTGCCAGTTTCATTACACAATATTCAGGTTAATTCGTGAATGAGTTGAACCATGTGATAAAGTTCTATTGTGATATTTAAAAAACTTTAAGTGACATTAAAACCAATTTTTATCTTTACGGACTTATATACAAAAATTTAATTTATTCCCATCTCCACTATAATGGGCATTTTTGTAGCCTCATAAGCGGGGCAAAAATCGTTTGATTCCTGCATTTGCGGGAATAATGGAGCTATAGAGGGATTTAAAGTACTTTAGCAGCCGCAAACGCGAGAATAACGGAGCTAGCGAGATTTAAAGTACGTAGCTACCGCAAACGCGGGAATAATGGAGCTAACGAGATTTAAAGTACTTTAGCTCCCGCTAGGATAACATCGTCTAATTGTATATGTTTTCAATGAATTTGATTAAAACTATAATAAAATTATAACTCAAAAATACAAAATAACTTCCAAAATCTATAAAGTGGCCACAATGGAGATGAGAATAAAGTACTATATGTAACACTATATGTACTATGTATATGTACTATTAAATAAAACTCTACAGTGTATTGAATACTTGATTTTAAACTTTCTAGAATTATTCATTACTATGAAGTGCAATCTAAAGATAGAGTAATTAATTTCGTTAACAAGATTTTTGCCGCTTTATCCATTAAAAGATTTTTCTACTAATTTTTTTTTTATTTATTTGATTTTTATATTTCAATATCGTATTGAAATTTCTTTTTTTCACTTGATTATTTTTCTTTTATTGCTTCCTCCTCTCCTAGAGGAAACGTTGTCAGAATGTAATAGTAAAATTTTAAGTTTCGTTAAATTCCTTCAGAAACATGATTAGAGGTGCTAGAAGTTTGTATCACACGATTTTAGAGTAAAACAGAGGTAAAGATATAACAACAGAAAAATGGAATTTGTGATAGATAGAGATAGTTAGAGGCAGAAAAAGATAGATATAGAGATAGAAACAGAAAGACAAAATATCTTAATCAACCGCGAAGGTTTTATTTCAGCTTCACATTTCCGTCATCATTCTTTTAAGAGAGGATTCTTTTAAGAGAGGATCTCTGTTGTTGGACGGAAATCTAAAATTTAAATTTATTGAGGAAAGAACATGAAATGAAACAAAGACAAAGTTGTCAAAGCCAGAGAAACAGCGATACAAATGTAGAAAAGGGCGATATTTTATATGATATAGTAAATGTGAATAAGTTGATCCCCGGGTAAATGGGTATTTTTTAAGTATTAATATTGTAAAATAGTACTTTGGTGTTGAAATATAATATAAGTGTCAGACAATAAAGAATTCCAAGAATAAAAGAAAATATGCAATTTTTTTAAATATTAATGATTTTTTAAATCATTTAATAAAAATTTGAATGAAGAAACATATTTTTGATGTATATACTATACATTATTGGAACAATAAATTAATTTGGAGGAAGCTATTACGTGCCAACGAATTGGCAGCGGTTTTTAAAGTTGCATCGGCAACAAAACCAGTAGTGATTTACAAACACATTTTTAAGGTTTTTATTTTCAATATATTTATATAAATACGCTAAAAATTACAAGTTATTTTTTGCATAGGATTGAAGAGTCCGTTTTTACATAGATTCTTTAATATATTTGTTATATACCGTTGTAATCACTCAATATTAATGTACTTATATACATTCGAATTTCTTCGGCTCAATGATCTGAGTAATATGGGATAGAGATTTTGCCGAATAGTACGATTCATTATTACGAATCAGTTGAAAGCTCTGTAATTATTGGCTTTTTAATTACTCATTAAAAATTAAACATTGCCAATGAGAAATAATTATTATGATAGAAATTAGTGTTAATAGATCATATATTATATTAATGATCAATAACAAATTATAAAAGTTTTGTTGGTGACTATTTAAGTCATGCGACGATAATGATTGCAGGACAAAGTAAATTGTAATAACCTAATATCAAAATCCTTAAAAAACGGGTAGAAAACAATTTTCAGTTAATTTTTAAATATAAAAAATGATTCAAATTTATTTATGAATTGCATTATACAGATACCGATTAATCTTATTGTGTATTATATCATCAAGTGGGTTTAAAATATGTCGTAAAAACAATGTGTAAAAAAAGCAATGTCGTAAAAAAAAAAATCTTACTGAAACCGATGCTTACATTCCATTATAGATTTCAGTTGGATTAAATTTAGTGCAGATGCAATTTAACTTGGTATTTTTTGTAGAGAACACTTCCGCACTTTAGTCTCTGTAACTCACTCAGTTTCCAACGGCGATCATCATCCGTGACGAGGTCGACCTTGTTCATGAGATTGTATTCGAGATCTTTCATGTTATCGGAATCGGGGAACCGACCGGCGATACCACTGATGACGATCTCCTCCTCAAGTGGCGCCCTATCCATCTTCCGGTAAACCATTTGACACGGCATTTTTCTCCGTTGTATACAACTCTTGCCGATACCAAATATACTGTCAATGTCTCATCAATCTTTCTTTTGGTCCTAATGATTTTCGCACATACGTCTTTGACTGCGAGTTGTATATGTGGGTATTATATGTATGTGCGTATCCGTGGTGTCTGATGGGAAGGTAGTTTGAAAAAGCGAGCTTCCTCTGCATGAACAGTGACACTATAGGTGCTCGAAAGCGTACAATGGTACATAAGTAATCGCTAGCCCGTCGCTGAGCGGTCTTTTATAACATTGGTCTCTTCTTCTGTGTACCTTTGCGCGCGCGCACCCCAGCCTAGAATTTTAAATTTCGGAACCGTTGCGTGTAATGATTTCGTTCTTGTGATGCGCTCCTGCACTTTGTGGAAAATAATGTGTGTGGTGGTATGCTGAGTAGGAGAGAGTCAGACCATAAGATCAAGGAACTTAGTAATATGATTTTTCATATGAAAAATGTGTTGTTGTTTAGACACGGCCCCTCTCCTATTTAAAATTGTCATTGTGATTAGTGAATTTTGACGATTTTAAAAAGTGATATTCCAATTCTACAATTTTACTTTGATTTCTGATTGTTAAAAATAATATTCCAATTTTATTTATACATAGGTCGGGAGAACTAAAAATTGATCAATTGCTTCACATCATTATTTATCGTAGTTTTAATGGAAAAAACTAACTTTTGGCAGGGACCTCACGGTTCATACAACCTCAAAATGACCAATTGATTAATAATTTCAAAAATTTTTTGAAAAAATCTAATGAATTAAATCAATAGAATATTTAAAAGGGTATAGGGTAGGCGTAGCGGTTTTGGCTACTGTTCCGTTTTTGGCCACATATCCATGTTATTAAATAGATTTTTAGGTGGCCAGAACCGGTACATCTAAATAAATAAAATAAAGAAATAAAATTCAGGTGCCGATAAAGCAGGGATTGTGTCGGCACTCAATCACAGATTTCTGTATTTGGTTTTTCATAGATCTTAATCAATTTTCGCATTTTCAAAATTATTGAAGCTCTCTGTTTACTTTAAAATGCATATTTTCAAGTATGCATACTATGCATACTTGAAAATATGCATATTAAAAAATATATTGGAAATATCAGTGAATGTCGGTAAGTGTGTATAACGTATGTAAGTAAAGCACCCCCTTAGACCGAATTTACTATCCCGAAATTTTGTTGAAACATGACTTACGAATATAAATAAGGTAAATGTCCCAGTGGTTGGACATCTAAGATGAATATGTTAGATAGAAGTTATTTTCACGTATTACAATAATGTAAGTTGATATGAAAGTTTGCTAAATTTATAGATCAGATCTTTCTCTTTTAGAAACATTATTGCAAAAGTAAATTTGTACACAAGTAATATAAAAAATTGGATATATTCTGAAAATTTAATTTGTCCCAGTGATTAGACAGAATTTACAGCTTGTCCAAGTAATTGGACAATCATATCCTATAGTGTTTAGACATAAAATCGAAATCTATTTAAATTATTTTAAAGTAAAAATGAATTATTTATGATAAATATAAGCAAAGTAAATTCAAAGTACATAATAAATCTTTTAAGTAATTAAATTAAAAGTACATTCAATTTTTATTTCAAACATCAAATTTTCTCAAAGTTATTATGAACATTTTAATTATTACATTAATAAATAAATATTAACTATTGATATATTTATTTAACATTTTTTATAATAAATCTATAAATTTTTGTTTTTAATTGTTTCCTTTATTTGCTTAGCTTCCAATTTTGGGTTTTTATTGTCTTCTACTTTCTGTTTTATAATACGCTTCTTTAATTCTTGATCTTGCTGTTTTCTTTCTTTCAGTTTAATTCTTTTCTGTAGATTCGAGTCATAAAGTCGTTTATAAGCGCGAATTGTACGTAGTCTGGTGCGTAAATTACAATACAAAGTAAAGTTGGTACTGCACGAAGAGGAAGTATCGCATAAACGCATTTTTGTCCGTTTTAATTCGTCATTGATAGTACAACAATGTAACTGAAACTACGGTATTCTTCGACCTAAAGAAGTCTGAATAAATTCGGTTTTCTTAGCTTGACCAACCGTTAGATAGTGTGATATAAATCTTGCTAAAGAAACTGTAACGCTAAAATTTTCTTGGGAACTTCTACTAACGCCGATTAGGCTTGATTAGCGGTGTTACTTTTTATCTTGGGATCTTATGTAGTTTCCAAAAAGGAAACTGGTTACTTTAATATAAAGTCTAATAGATCGGGATAGAGTTACACCTATCAAGGAGTTAGGGCTACAAACTGCGTGACGCGGTATGAGATGAAAATTAAAAAAAAATGTAGGTAATTTAAAGATCATTCAAAAAAACTTTTTACTGTATAAACACTGGCAAATAAAAAAAAAAAAAAAAAAACGAAAAATTCAATAGTATATTACGATACGTGTGACTAAAGTGTCTCTTTTTGGCACGGCGCGATGTTAGTGCCCGAGCGCTAAACGCCGTGCAATAAAGAGCCACTAAGTCACGAATATAGTACATAATTTTATAGCACTGCCTGCCCTAAGCCCGCTGTCACGTTTACCGTGCCAAAAATAGTCCTTTTTTGCACCGTGAGGTTAGCGCACGAGTGTAGCGAGTAGCGACTGTGATAAAGACGGTACCAAAAAGGACTACTTTAATCACGGATAGGCGTGACTAAGTCTAATTGTCACATACGAACGAACGCACGCACGCACACGCATGCACATGTATATGTATGTATGTATCTGTGGGTATGGTGTGTGTGAGTGTGTGCGTGTGTGTGTGTGTGAATGTGTAAATCAACCGATTTTCGTCGGGCAAAATCTATTCTCTTCGATTCGCGAAAAACACTTGGTACCCTGATTCATTTAAGTTTTGATCGTTTTTCTTTTGTTTTATAACATAAACACGTTTTTGAATTTTTCGTTTATTTTTTTTTTTTTCATGTGTTACATTCAATATTACTTAATAAGTATTATAAATTTTTCTTGAGAGGTCTTTAAATTACCTACAGTTTCTGTTTTTAATTTTTAAATTGTTTTTAGTATTAGATTTGTTATTAAGGAAAATGTTTTTATATTTCCTCAAACTAATTTACCGATTTCTTTTATTAAATTTAAATTCGCAATAGTAGATTTTCCTTCTATGTAAGAAATAGTATTTTTCTCTATCCCAGAGCAAAAGTACGTTCACTATTTAGTTGGAAAAAGTTGAAATCACCGTAACTATATAACCTTTCAACTGTCAGTTGCATAGCGCGGAGTGGCCATTCTCTTTTGGTCACTCCGTGGAGTGCTTGCAGGTTAGATGATTCGACTGCTCTGCTTGTATGGTCTTTTCCGTTGTGCGCGTTTATGTGTGCTCGATGGCCAGCCAACATTTCCAGCACGAGCGGCAGCTAGTGCTGCTGGATGGGACGGGCATCGAAAGTACATTAACAAGCAGATTGTTGCATATACCTACACATGTTGAACTTTTTCGGTTAGGAAGTGGCACCACGTTGGTAAAAGTATGCGCGTTGTATCCGGCGTACTACACGGAAAAGGTTTTGGTTAGGCAGCAGCAATAATAACCGTGCACTCTTATAAATTTTATCCCTATGTTACACAAATTTTGTATAAAATATGAATTTCCTTATTGTACACGAAAATTTGTAAAAATGACTTACACAACATTGTGTAAAAATTTTACACAAAGATCTGTGTAAAATCGCTGCTTTATACAAAAATGTGTGTAAAATCGCTGTTTTATACAAAAATTTGGGTAAAGCAGCTATGAAAATCCAAAATTTTACACAAAAATTTGTGTAATTTGAAATTTTACACAAATTTTGTAAATTGAACATATTACACAAACTTTGTAAATTGAACATATTACACAAAATTTGTATAAATTGAAAATGTTTGACAATACCCTGGCCGAAAGTGCTACTTTCGGCCAGGGTATGATGAAAAATCGTATACTCAACATGGGGATAAAGAGGGCCACCAGAGCACATGTTTGCCAATTTACACGTGCGCTGGACTGGCCAACTCTTTACCTCCCTTCTTGTGTAATTACACACGCTTGTGTACATTTTATACAAATAAGTGTAAAATTTTACACAAAATTTTTATAGTGTAGGTATAGCGTAATACTGCAGATTTTACCAATGCCTCAGCAATCATATATCTCTACAAAAGTTTAGTTTTATCTAATTTACTGTATTGCTCTCAAGTCTGGAGACCGCACACTTAAGTTTCTAAGAAAAAAGTCGAATCTGTCCAACACTCTTTCCTTAGATATATTTCTTTTAAGCTGAAAAGACCTTTACATCGATTCTGCCAAGATTACAGTACGATTGCTCAGGACTGTGATATTCAGACCATTGACTCTGTACACTATCTGCAGGATTGCGTTTTATCTTGTAAGATAATCAATGGATTTATTAATTGTCTCGACCTAAGTTGGCGGTTTGGGGAGAGACAGTTAATTTATTTGTTACGTAACTTTCGTCATATTGTGGAAGATACAGTTTCTTCTGGTACTGGTTTTCATTCTACGCTTAACAGACTGAAAAGACAATGGAACTTATTACCGAGTACAATAACTAATAAACCGTCTATTCCATCATTTAAATTCGCCACCTGATCTCTGTCTAAGAGTTATTAAATTTTAATTGTATTTATATTTATTTTTCATCACGTTTTATTGACTCTTTTATAATGTAATATAATAAATTTTATTTCTGTATGTTACATATTTTATATCCTGTAAATTATGAACTGTTCAAGGGTTTATAGCCCGTTTAATATTAAATAAATAAATAAATATAATATACTATTATTGAGGATAAAATTGTTGTGACTCTATGTTTAAAAATGATGTTTCACTGCGTGTCTGAGATAGAATCGATTATATTTTCACTGATGAGCTCAGCAGTCGATTCATGGCGAAACACAGGATTTTTTTAATAATATTGTAAATAAATTTTTTAACCTTTTATATTAAATTTGATCCTTTTTGCTTTTTTAATTCTAATTCTCACTTGATTCGTCCAAGTTCATATTTGTATACTTAATTCTATAAAACTTTTCCTATTGAAATTTTTTGTATGATTAATTTCTTGCAAGTTAGACCTAAAAGAATGATATAAAACGCTAAATATACAAAAATTGTTCAATTCGCTTGTTACTGAAAAGGGTTTGAATTACACAGAATTCTTAAATATAAAATTTGTAGATCTCACCAACGCAAAACCTTATTACAGAAGAAGAATTAACTTTTCATAAATGCGTTATATAAACTAACAATAAGTTGCAGAATAAGTAAGTCAAAATACAATATGCCTAATAATATATTAGCATTTGACGGGTAACATTTTTCGTGACGGTGAAAATATAAGGTTCTCTTAGGATATACTGGGAGGGGTTCTTAACAAGGAAGTATGCGAATATTTCAAAATATTTGAAAAATTAGCCAAGTCTAGGGTCGAATCAAACGGTCAATTTGTATGCGACTATACTAAGACCGAGAACTGCAAGCGATCTTTATATACCAAAAATACTAAATTGTAAAGGCGACTAATGTAATGTAAATGTAAATAAATTAAATTAAGTAAAGTGTTAATTCATAAGGCATCAGCGAGTACAAAAATATAAACTTAAGTTACTATGTAACACGGAAACGATGTTAAAAGATTAATGTAATCTGAACAGGAAATAAAGTACATTTATATAAGGTTCTCTTAAATTTTAGCAGCTCTATCTTACATAAGAAGGGGGGAGGAGGAGGTCTCCGTGAGCGAAACGAACGACGCAGGGGCGTGCCCCCCCATAGTTTTATATATTATTTATCAGTTAGCTCATTTTTTCTTTGTAAAGCACCTTGCTTTTTTCCTTATTTCAACTATTTTTTTTTATGTTGGATTCTGATATTCGGGATATTAAAATTTCATTTTCTAATAAAGATAATGTTTCTGACTATATAAAATCTTTGCTTTGTATTTATTTTAATACTTACATATATACACATACTTGCTTGATTACATTTCCATATTCTTACTGACTCCTAATATATCATTATTATTGCACAATAAAATGAGATAACACACGCTTATCCTATTAAATTACATAATATCTGACAATTTACATTCAAAGTGTTAGTAAATTTAAACAATAAAATGTGCGAATTGATGTTTTGCAACTAATTAAAATCAATTTTTAAACTTTTTGCGAACAAAATTTGATTTTTTAACAATTCAATTATCTAACACAAGCCTTTTATTTATTTTTAATTTTTAATAAAAACAATTTTAGTAGTTTACGAGTAAAAATAAAGAATAGAAAAGGTTCATGTCCCCTAAGAATTTTCTAGAAAAGCTTTGCAATCGATCTTTTTTTCTTCCATGATTTATTACTTGAACTATTTTAGATCTTCGATAGGGTCGCCATTGATGGCCATCGCAACCTTATCGTTGTCTAGCATCGACACGTGGTTGCCTTCAATGTAGTGGATTTCAATTTTATCGCTTGTCACCTGGAAATATATATACAGACATATAATATTTTATTTAGCAGTACTGTGACAATCTGCATTCAAGTCTTTGTACATATAGATTTGTAGTGTTTTGTAAATTTACGCTTGCAGATATACATATTACTCACACGGATATTTACAATTTAATTTATACTATTGCCGTTTTCCGGAAGTTACAAAAAAAATACTAAATCTTATTCAATTCTAAAACTAAATTAGAAACTTTCGAGCGAAGTGAAAAAATGCAGTGCTGCATAGAACTCATGATGAGAGAGATGAGACGTATTAGTACCTTATCTAGCTCGTAGTTTTCAGGCGCAGACTTGAGACTCGGCGAGGTGGGCTTGAGAAGCATGATTGGTGTCCTGATCTTGGGAAGATCAGAGGCG
>JAPYZP010004404.1:0-13367 GCA_030522985.1 Torymus sinensis
AGATTTTGGATATTTTGGTAAATTTACGCTCATATACACACAAACTTATCACAGATGAGTGTATCAAGACCAAAATTAGCAATTTTTTTTTTAGTGAATTATTTTTTTAATTTTAATTTAATAAACAAGAAATCGATAAATTATTTTGAGGAAGCTAAGTGCCAATGAATTGGCAGCGGTTTTTTATTTGAATTTGATTATTGTGTGTTGCGTATTTTATTCGTTTGTTGCTCACTTGCATCGGAAATGTAAAACAGAAAGAAATAATTTTTATATTATATTATTTGAAAAACAAACAGAAAAACAATTTTTACTTGACCGTGAAAGCAATTTATTTGATACCTGTTAAATATTTTATATTGCCTTTATGAGTGTATTTATAGTACAAAAGAATGTAAAAAGACAAATTTTTGTTGAAAAAATACACTTGTGATCATATTTTCTGGTTGTTAATAATTGTTTTTCGATATTTTTAAACAAATTTAAAAAATATACAACAATAAAATGTTATTCTGTCCCTTTATTATGTTTATTTGTATTCATTAATAACAAACTAGAAGAAATATAGAAGCTCGCATAAAATGCTGAATGAGTTTAAGCTTCAACCCATAAAAAAAAACAAACAGACAACCGTCTATTTTTCATCAAACTCACATGTTCAATTTTATCATTTTTAACAAGGTAATTTTTTGTTTTCCAAAATCCAGAACACATCATTCATGCGCAGCTTATTCCGGGACGGCTACATGTAAATCTCTCGCAATTTATTTTACAAGGAGCGGGCGCGAGCGAGCGAAGCTTCCGTCACGGCGTGCGGATGAGCTTGTAGAATCTCCTTAATGTCTGTCGGGGGGGAAACAACGTGTAGGCGGAATTCCCTCCGCCTACTCCTCCTCCTTTAACCTGTCGACAATGAAAACTTCATCGTAATAGGCTTTGCCTACATCGCGTATAATCACACCGGGGGTTTCGTGATGAAAATTGCACGAATTGCAAATTGAGTTATAAACTGCCCGTTTGTTCCTAGTTCTCATTTTTTTTTTGTTTTTTTTTCTAATATACACGTCATTTGATACACATGACTATTTATTACTGAAATTTATAGATTCCAGATTGGTATACGTTATATTTTATAAATAAAGCAACTTAATTTTTATTAAGACCTGTGCGAAAAAATTGGTTTTGAAAGTAATAATCTACTTCTTGGCAAAAGTAATAAAAGTTATGATTATAAGTTGCATTATTAACTGTATTTTATAACTTCTGGAATTCTTTATGAGTGAAAGTTCTTTAATACAGAGTGGAACGTTTTTGATGAAAAAAATTCTTCTCATCAAAGGAACAGTAAACTTTTTCAACCAACAACATTATTTGTTGAATAAATAATAATACAGTAATAGTATAGTATTCAATGAATTTATGATGAAGGAAAATTAATTGATCTTTGAAATTATTGCAAAAAATCACTTCGTATGATCTCAAGGCACGTGAAAGCTTAAAAAGTAAAAGAAAGTATTTTTCATTATCCAATATCAGTGTATCGCAAATGCGACGGATTAGGAAAGTTTTCTTTCCTGCATCCGTCGACGGGCTGACTCCTATACGTCAGAGAGCCCGACAACTTTTCCGTTGGACCGGAGAAGCGAATGAGGACAACAGGAAACCTATTCGGACAGGGCCATTTGCTTTTATTTCGCTTTTCCCCAGTTAATCGCTGGCTTGATTTAATGAAGAACTAAGTTTTGATGTGTCCACTACGTCCGAAGTGTACGAACTTTACTTTTTTATCCCCGTAGCCTCAGCTTGACAATATTTTTATTTCTATAACAAAGGAGTAATGTTTAAACCGTAATGCTCAAATCAAGTTGTGAAATTGACACAAATAGTCCGAATCCGCAAACCTTTTAAAATTCGCTGGACGTCGATAATAAGTCGTATACTTTTGAATTTATGTCTTTCACACACTCAGTTCTATTTTCGAGTTACTTCAGTTCGACTTACGCGCAAGAGTTTAAAAGTATACGACGGTGAGGAGCTATTTTACCAAAACGTCGCGTTTACCACTGGCGGAGACGAAAATCTTTACGACCCCGTATAAGCCCTAAATCACGCGACAATATCTGAAACATTCATAGCGTCGACCAGCCAAGAGCGTAAACACGCGTCCAAGTACATATAAATCCCTGCGCGATAAAACTTCCACATAAACTGTACATACACACGCGAGATATCGGAAGACGTCACTGGCATTCCGAAGCTTTCCAAAAATTCGCAATTTGTCGCGCACGGGCGAATATATATATATATATATATATAGATATAGACAAACATCGTGAGTGTCCAAGGAACCCAGCATCCGAGAGCAAATGGGGCGTGACAATGCGGCACGATTGGCCACCCGAATGATAAATCAAGTTATACACATCGTACGTCCTTTAGCGCACTTCTTTCTCGTACATCTGTATCGCTCGCAGGGATTTTTTCCGGCAGAGTGCAGCGGAGATGATGCTATATATTTACCTAAGATCGCGAAAGGGACATGCAGAGTCCGGTGTGGGATGAATGGCATCGTAAATGGAGGGGGAATGGCTCGCGGTCAATCGCCGGTGGAGAAGAAATGAACGCCGCGGGCAGTAAAATGCGAATTGGCTGCCGTTATCGCGAGTCGTTTAGTCGCCTGCGCGTACTTGAATGCGTTTGAATAGAAAAATGACTGCGAATGGAGAGCCGCGCCCCCCGGTCCTAAAAGTGACTGTCAGAGTTTTACGAGTGGTTCGGTATGTTCGTAAACGTTGCCTAGTTCATTGCCTGAATGAGAAAAAACGTACGCGCGATTTTCCTTTTGTCGGTTTTCAATGCCTGTGCTTTTATTACTTTCATTCTGATGGAAAACTTTATATTTATTTATGTTAACTTTTAAAAAAATATTTACAAGTAATAGTTGAACGAATATTTTGTGACTCTAATCGTACAAGCGAATGTCGTGAGTCTTGAAAAGTTCAAATTGATAAATTCAACTAAGTATCTCACCGTACACACATTCACGCTAAGAAATAAGATAATGAGCAGTAGATTGGGAGTGGCACCACGAGCTGAGTCATTGAAATGACCAGGCATTTTTTTCTTATCGATGTTTGCTCTTGTTAAATATAAGTGTATCGTCCGGGAGGTGCCTTGCAAACAAAATATTTTTAAGAATCTCGACGGAAATTTCCTATTTATATTCCACAGTTATTTAAGAGGACAAGACACCTTGAAAATCTAAAAGAAAATATTTTATTAGTAAATAATCATTAACCTATTTATGCCTGTTGGGTCGTTTTCGATCCACTGACAAACATATACATAGCAACAAATTTGTCGTTTATAAACACTTCGTTTTTAACTTACTGACGTCTTACGTTATTTGTATTAATTGGAGAGAATTTTATCCTGCACTTTAGCTTTAGAACAATGGTCTTTTTCAGATGTAAAAAGTGGCCTATGCTCTTTAGGCATTCGCCAAACTACCGTCTCATTATGTGAAGTACATTATTTCAGAGAATAATTTCCAAACGTACATATCATAATATTCGTTGAATTAGAAAAATTATATATTTACATGCTTCCGATATCAAAATCTATATTTAAAAGAAGTTTGATAGTCATGCAGTGTAAGTTGAAAAAAAAATTAATCTAAAGCACATTTCGTTTCGCAATAAAATTCATCGTTTCCTCTCTAAAGATAGCTGAAGAACGAAATGAGCTGCTCGAGGTTTTTCTATCCCATGCGTCTGGGTTGCTGTAGGCAGATAGGATGAGACAAAGACCTCGAAGATGCGGGAGAAAAGAGCGAGGGGAGAGTGCAGACGAGAGAGGCGTCTGGAACGGTCGGATAAGCACGCATCTAAGACTAAACGCGATGCCTGCCGCGGAATTCCCGTTCGCTCGTCTTTTTTCCTCCCATCCGCGAGCGAGCGAGAAAGTACTTACTCTCTCGCGAATGAAAGCTTTCTGAGACGACGACGACGATGGACCGACGGGATCTTTCATCCGCCCACATTCTTATCCGAAGCTCAGAGAAAGAGAGAGAAAGAGGACGCCGCCAGAGAGCGTTTGATCGAGAGGAAAGAATGAGAGGAGAGGGAAGGGTGGATAGAGGGAGAGAGAGAGAGAGAGAGAGAGAGAGATTGAAGACTAATAGTCGCTCCTACTGCAGTTGCGCAGCTTATCTGATTGAAGGAGTATGAAAGTAGCGATGTGATTGGTATGTATGCATTCTTTTTAGAAACTTTAACTAGTTTTTAAATCACGAAAAGTTGAAAATATTGGCGATCGAAAATACGATAGTTGTGCTTTGTGACATATGTGAGAAGTAATTTATTGAGGTACAATCAATCATGCTTATAGTGTTGATTAATAAATTTCTAAATATTTTAGGGAAAGGGTATACAAATAAAAAGCTATAATAGTTAGGATTACGAATAACTATAACGTTTATTATACATATAATAGTATTTACAATTAGATATAGTAAATATCAGACTTTTTCTTCATCTAATCACGATTTCATCCATATAAATGAATATCGTTCCTCAAGAGCAATATAAAACACATCACACACATGATACACACACTAATAAATATAAGTACCTCCATAACATCGTAGTTTCAGTGTCAAAATTTGAATAGCTTAAACCTAACATTTTACTTAGATACATAATATTTATAACTATCAGTTCTTTTGTGTCAAAGCCTTTGCCTTCTCCTTCAGAACCATCTTTGCAATTTTTCCTGTAGCAGTTTTCGGTAAATCGTCTAGGAAAAAAACACCCCCGTGTAATTTCTTTATATTGCCAAGTATTTCTGACATTTTTACAAGTTCCTCTGCCGTTACCTAAAAAAATGATCGATATCGATAATATTTATAACAATTCATGAAGAATGAAATTCTCAATTCAAATGTTTGAATGCTTATAATTTATAATGGAGTGAATTACATTTGATCCAGGAATCTTTTTAACGTAAGCAGTAGCATGGTCTCCATCGAATTCGTGAGAACGAGGCACAACTGCAGCCTCCATCACGTCAGGATGAGAAAAGAGAACCTCTTCAATCTCAGTCGGAGAAACGTGATGATTGCGATACTTCATTACTTCCTTGAATCGGTCAATAATATAGAACTCACCGTTCTCGTCATAATAAACTTTATCTCCAGTACAGAACCAGCCTACGTAGGATACATAATTGTTATCAAAATAAAGGAACTTTGCAACACATTGTATCAACATTTTTACAATTTCGTTTACATGTTATGTTTAAAGAATTCATAACAAGTATTTCTAAGGGTTTTAAAATTTACAATTGATATTAGTCATACCATCATTGTCAAAAGCTGCTTTTGTCGCTTCCAGGTTATTGTAATATCCTAGCATCATTATCGGCGACTTTACACGAAGTTCACCAGGTTGATTCGGGCCGAGAACTTTTCCGGTCTGCAGGTCGACTATTTTCAATTCCACCAAAGATTCAGCGATACCAGTCGAATGAAGATTTTTTATATTTTTTGTTTGTATCAAAACGAAACGTCCTAATTCTGATATGCCTATACCAAATAAGTAGTTATATTAATTTTTAATATCACTTTTGATTGTCAGTGCCTTCCGGATAATATAGGCAACTCACCGTACCCTTGTAGTACTACAGTTTGTGGTAAATTATTCTTGAATTCTTTAAAAATGGTAGGATTGATTTTAGAACCAGCTGTTATTACTAGTTCCAAAGATGGTAATTTATATTTTTCAAGAGCATTGGTTTTGCATAAATATGTTATTATTAGAGCTGAACAGAAAAATCGTTGGATCTAAACAAAATATTAAAATAAATACTTTAAATTATAAATATATATATATCATGATTAACAATTATTAAATATGACAAATTTTGATTACACGCATTGATAATACTTTTTTAAAAATCAGTATAAAAGAACTGCATTTATTGTACTATAAAAATATTAACGTTGAAGGCTATTAAAACCCATAGCTTAAAGACCAAGAAAATGCGAATTAGACGTTGTTATGATAAACTACCTGATATCGTGTGTCAGTTAAATTAATATCTCTACGATACGTTTTTATTTCACGTTTTTGCAAGTATGATATGGATATCCCTCTATAAAAAAAAGATTGTCACATTACGCTGTATTGCGTGCGCATCTCATGACGAAGTGCCATGACGTCGTGTAAGTGAGAGACAGATTTGGCGCGGCAAACGAGTGAACACGCGCGTAGTGCGCCCAACTTCTATAAGTTAAAAATAAATTTTCCTCACACCAGACCGAAAGTACCACATTCCCAAAAATAGAAATGTGGCATTTTCGGCCTCGGTGTGAGAAAAAATAGTATAGGCTCCACGGGAGTAAAATTGGGCAGCCCACACATCTCGTGTTTGCCACCCTCGCCTTCGGCTCGGGTGGCAATTTACACGAGCTGTGAACTGTCCTAGTTTTTTCCTCCCTAGGTGCGTAATATACTATTTTCAAGACTTGCGTTATACATAACATGTTTAGTTATAAGAAACTGATGGTCATCCTACTAAGGTCGTTTTAAATAAAACAAATGTTTATGTTTTGGTAAACGTTTGTTTTATTTAAAACAACCTTAGTGAGATAGCCATCAGCTTCTTATAACTAAACTTCAATCAAAACTACCATTAGCATAACTACCTAACATGTTATACAAACAACGAATATTGGTAATTTCATTATATAATTTGAATTTCCAATACCAAAGTAAAAAAATTTGTTTCAGAATATATCAATTTTTTTTAAAAGCATACTAAAAAAGATTAAAAGTACCTTGTACTTCTCAATAATTTGGCAAGTGGCTTCTACATCAAATTCTTTATGAATAATTCTCGTCCCATACGAAAAAAGCGAATCAAATGTGAAAGCAAATCCGCTGATCCAATAGACCGACGAGTACCATAAAGCTGTGTCTGTCATATGGTATGCCACAAAACTTGTTACAATTTTGCAAATATTTCGATACGAATGCATCACACCTTTAGGTAGACCAGTAGTACCCGATGATAAAACTATGATAGCGACATCATCTGGTTGATTGGTTTTCTTAACTTGGAAATTCTGTACTTCTTTGTCAGATTGTTCCTCTAATATCTGATTGAAAGTTTGTAAGTAAGAGTGCTTTCCAAAAACAATAATTTTTGTATTAACGTTTTCCAATTTCGCGGCTTCTAACAAGTTGTCAACTACACTCTCACAAGCAAATATGACTTTTGGTTTAAATAAACTCATCACATGTTGTGCAGGTTCTGAAATAAATGTTAAATAACGTAAGAAACGGTTTAAAAATTTTGAAAAATTCCCCATACAAATACGTGAATTTATAAATCAATTTATAATCAACTAATGAAGGAAATTCAACAGTTACAATTTATATTATCTGTGTTACGTGTGGAATGCTTCCACACGTAACATCTGTTTTCCCAAAATTTCTTAAAATGTATCTGAGCAAAAAGTTTTGTATGATGTGTTTAAACCATGTGAATTTGTACGTTAGCAAAATCATTATACATTGTGAATTTTGTTAACTTAACAATATTAGGCGAATAAAAAGTCCAATGGTAAACAGTAATTTAATTAAAAGATTAGTTATATATCGAAGCTGTATGTTTTGCGAATAAATAATATTCATTGCCATGTTTTCCTAATGTTAAGTTATTTTTACTATATAATTATAAAAAATTTTTTTGAAAGGTACAAATATAATTTATACTTATTTAGGTAACTTTTGGAAAACCCTATTAAGCTAGTGTTACACATTAATTACTTGTGGTTGTTTCGTGATTCCACGCGTTGAACGTAGCTCCCAAGTAAAATGTTGCAAAAATCGGAATAGAGACATCCAGGTGGTTATCCGAGCAAATTACAGCTATATCTCTCCGACCAATTCCCTGCTTTTCCATCCATATTGCACAGCGTATACTTCGATCTTTCATATCGGCGTAAGTAGTTTGTCGTCCTGTATCAGCGTCGATCTGAGTATTTTTGAAATGTTTCAGGGTTCGATTAATAATACTTCATTAAACGTAGGCTTATGAACTTGAAGTTATCATTTAATGTGACCATTTTAAAGAATTTGGTATATTCTTAAACTGAATGACGAGCTAATTTATATAACTATTTACACTGCAAAATAATTTTTATTTCTTGAAGAGAACGCTTTGAAATATTTATATAATTTTTTGACAAAAATAAATACTTAATAAATTGATTTAAAGAATCGAAAATTGGAAAACGTAATCATTTCACCAGAAAATTATTGTAGTTTCTATAAAAGTATATTCAAAATTTTGACAACCTTTTTATAATCTATGTATGACTACTAAAAATAACTTATATTATTAGATCTATATTATTATTATTATGTGTTATTTATAAAACATATTATTCAGTGCTTATATGGTGATGAGATATTAATATACCTGCCCAACATGGTGTGGTTTATTGTTTAAGTGATCCAAAATAGCTTCACCGAAACAATCTGTACTTGGAGGCTCTTCACACACACCTTTTATCACGTTATTATCCACAACAAAGTTTTCTAATATCTAAAATAAAATATTAACACCATCTGTCATAATATACAACAATATTAAAAAATATAAAAATCAATAAAAACCTACAACATTCTCTGATATTTTAATAACCATTTTGCTATGCTACAACTGAAACTACTAGCAACGACAAAGTTCAAACACAAGTGGTAACGCCAGACAACAAACCGCGCCGATAGACTGTCGGCAAATGTACCGTTCGTATGGCGTTTCAGCCAAGTGACTTTGATTATAGTTCGTGCGCTAACAGAGGGGGAAAGTTATTTTAAGGCAATGAAATCGTACAAATTTACAAAAACAACAATGATACGCTATCTTCTAATCGCAGAGACATCATGACTCGGTCAACCGTGTATTGTTATAATCAACTATAGTTACGGTATTTCAAAATAGCAGCTGATAAAATGTATGAGAAAGGCCTGCTATATAATCACGTGTATTTTGAATTAAGTAATCGACAATGACGATATCAGCATATATCTTTATGTTTGATTTTCACTCAATGCCTTTTCAAAAGAAATTATTCACGTTATTGTTAAAACAAGTACGATGTTAAAACATTTTATTTACAATAAGATTTGCTTATGTTACAAAAATTTTTAGTTTAGAAAATCAAGATGTGTATCTTGTTATAAACAATTATTAATAAATTCCACACTGTTAAACTTACAATTGCTACAACTTAAAAAATAATTAGTCGATACAGTATCAATGTATGGATGCTTACGATGGAAAACCTAAATTCAATTATTATAAACACGTTACTATTTACTAAAGTACTTTACTAAAGTTATTTTAAATCTTTATTTCACACATATACATTAGGAGTAAGTCAGATTTAAATAACAAAAACTGTCCTCTATAGAAGAAACGGAAAGTCATTGAAACCAAAAGGTAATGTATAACAACCTCTAGAATAGAAATATGTAAACTAAATATAAAGACACTCCCGTATATATATATATATACAGAGGAAAAATTTTGATTATGATGGCATTTAAAAGTATTCTTCCGAATATATTAGTACATTACGATACATGTGCCTTAAGTAGATCATTCTCGAGATCATTATTCCTATCACGCCGTGTAATATTTTATAGCACAGCCTAACCTAAGTCCGCTGTCACGCCTATCCGTGCGCTAAGAAGTCCATTTTTGCACGGTGAGGTTAGCGCGCGAGCGTAGCGAGTGCGATAAACACCGTGCAATAATCGACTACTTAGCGCACGGATATGCGTGACAGCGGGCTTAGGCCACACTGTGCTATAAAAATAATAAACACCTCGAGGCGAGTTATACTTGACTAATTAAAGTAAAATTTTCTTTCTCTCTATAGATTAGCTAAATTGAAATAATATAAAAATATGACATTTTTACGTATAACATGTACATAATAAAGATTAAAACAATTGTAAATAATTTCTGTGCATACTTTTAAAATATAATTTTGCTGTTTTTTTAATAAAAATAACATATGATTTTCAGATGTTCAGTTTATAAGTGTTCAAACGACTTGGTGCGTAAATCAAATACTGTAATTTTTAGAAAGAAAAAATTTCTAGAGCGGTTCGTGGCTCAGGCGGCTAAGGCGTCGGTTTGTTTACATACAGTAAACGCCGCACTTATCTTCCCAAGACAAGGCTGCTCGAGGTTGTGGGTTCGAGCCTGTACTATATTCTGTATTTCAAATTTTATAACATTACATAATAATTATCTTTCTTCTTCTTCTTCTTATTTATCTGGCTATAGAGTTTCGTCGTGCTGCCATCACCCGGTGATACTATATGATAATAATTATCTTTCATAATTGAATCACTTAAAATTAGCAATTTATAGCAATGGTGATTGTATTTCATTTTCAAGTTATGCGTGTCTTAAATGTCACACGGGTAATCAAAGGGCTCAAAGAAATCATTATATAACTGGTTCAACGGAAAATTAATTTTTATACAAGATAAGATAACAATAAATCGTGTAAATCATCTTATGCTATATACAGAAGAGATAATATATAATATGTTTACAGTGTTATCTTTCATACATTTCAATTTCTGTGATACTTAAAAACGAATATACAAAATAATAGACTTCAGTATTGAAAAAAAAAATTGCCAAGAACTATTCTAAAAAAACTTTTCAAAGCACACGATCAAGAAAAGAAATAACATCGTGCCGCTCGCCATCGGATAACAAAGCAATTCACGAAATCGTAAATAGCATTAGAATTCCACAGCTCCCTTCGCTAATTTCGATTTCAAGGAGGGTTTTGAAAATTCCCGTCACACGCGCCGGTCGAACGAACGCGTTTCCTTTTCTCTCCTCCCCCACGCGCCTTCTTTTTTGTTATTTTTATTTCGTTCCACGCGAAATTGCGCTATCTATTTACGCCCACCAAGGCATTTATCTTGGCATAGAAGAGATGGCGAGATAGCGGTGGGAGGCTGAAGCGAGAGAGTTGAAAAGCGCGCGGTGGGTGTACGTATACCCCGAGCCTTCGGCTGAGAAATCAGGCGGATCAGCGCGGCTGTTTTCTAAAGACTGCCGGGTCGACGCTGACCGTTCAGAGACGCGTGGGAAAAATCGTCTTGGGTTCAGAGGGTTTGTGCTGTACGAGCGCAATATGTGATGGGCAATTCATTTTGATGAGGTTTTTGAGCTCAAAATATTTGCTGAAATTTCGGTTAACATACTGCAGTACTACATAAAATTTATGTCTATTGTAGTGCTAAGATCAGTAAAATAAATGAGTGAATTATAAGTAGAGTTTCATTGACTTTTCAAATTAGTAAATACTTGTCAAAGATTATCGGAATCTCAATCCTATGTAAGTTTGGATACATTATACATCGCATTGTCTTAAGTAATTCAATTCAATATAAATTATCAAGATCTGAATTCTAATAGGAGTTATATTATTTTTTCTTAAACCTTATTATTTTGACAGACTATTAAATTTAACAATACATTAATAGTTTTTTTTTTATTTTAATGTGTCAAACTTCCACTCCAAGCACGAGTAATGTTAAAATTTATATAAAGGTTGTAAAAGAAAAATCTATAATAATGCTTGCCCAGACTTGACCTACATTTACTTCTGTTCGTTCAATTTAACTTACTTAAGTATTATTTTTTATTTTCTTACTTCATTCTATTTCTATTTCTCTATACAAAATACAATATTCACAATGTCAAAATAATTTCAATTTTACTCGAAATTCTACGAATATTTGATCAGAATTACTATATACTTTTCATACAGTTTTCGATGATACTTATGTATTTTCGGAAAAATTTTATTTCCAATAAAAAGACTTCAAAATAAAACGATGGCGAGGAAAATTTTCTTCCCAGAATCCACTCGTAAAAATGATCCGATTGGTATCTTCTATTTACATATTGCTTATCACAAAAGGCTTATCCATCGTGCGCATAAAAAATCAAAGCTGAAAGATCCATACACTCTGCCCGCTGCAAAATGTAAAACTGGCAGTGACTAAGCGATCGACTCTCGTAGTCTACCCAAGAGCCAGCGAAACCTCGGGAGGGAACGAGTCAAAAGCGAGGAAGCGAGCGGGAGGTAGAAAGAGGGAGGAAAAAAAAGAGACAACGCGAAAAGCGACCAGTAAAAACGAGAGCGAAGATAGCTTGCTCCGCGTGCGAGCGCGGCGTAAGAACGCGAGCTGACGCGCTTTCGGGGGGCTCAAAGGGAGCGGCTGGCTCTCTTCGACGGGGGACCGGTTAAAAGGAGAAAGCGAGCGATAAAGTTCTTTGAAGCCGCTGCCTAGCTAGCTCTCTCTCTCTCTCTTTCTCTCTGTCTCTCGCTCACTCTCTAGCCTCGCCAAAGGCCTCGGGAACTCAAAGTTCGCGTCGCGTGTGCGGGTCGATCGGTTTGACGTCGACGGGCGCGCGGTGAAATAGCTTTCGATTTCGGGCCGATTCAGGACGCGCGTCGCCGAATGAACTGTGTGGCGCTCACGCGCGCTTTTGGGATTCCCCGAATTCGATGAGCGCGAGTTGTTTTGTCGGTGTTGTTGTTGCTGTTGGCTCGTTTAATTTGAGAGATTTTTTCGTGCTGAAGAGGGAAAGCAACGAGCTGGTTGGAATAGGAGCAGAGAGTAGTGCGAGTTTCGCAAACGCTTGCTTCGTAGAAAACGAAATGTTGGCTGGGATCGGTGGAATTCGTTTATATTGTAAATTTTAAAGTTTTCGGTTCGCGTTGTTTTGGAAATGTTTATGTTAATGTAGCCAAACGGCTTTTTCACAGTAAATGCACTTTCGTCGCAAACAATGATCACGTATATAAAAGAGAGAAGAATTGAAAGTGGCATATAAAATTATTCATTATTATTGTGCAATATGATATCGTAAAATTTCTTTGACTGTACGATGAAAAGGTTTGTACGATTCATCGGCCACAGCAGATGCAAAAATAACGCATACTTCGCATGCATTAAACCAATCAACAGAGTTTTATGCGCTCGTACAAGGGTCCTTTTACGCATCCACATTTCCCACATTAATTTCAAAATACTCTTTACTATACGCCTGCGACTAATGGTCCGCTAAATCATCCTGATTATTATTGACAAAACAATGAAATCCGCCGTATAATGCGACTGTCTGCACCATAAACGAAACCATTAGTAAACAGCGGCGCAGAATATACATTCCGCAATATCAAAATATTACATCGTCTCTGTTTCTCCCGTTACATAAATATTATCCCGTAATAAAATACGATACCGAAG